>JAKCPI010011436.1:0-55879 GCA_023213315.1 Euborellia annulipes
TTTATTAGATTAAAAGTCAATTATTATTTAAACGCCCATTTTTTTTTTCGGAGAAAACATATCTCTCTCTCTCACAAAACTATCTTCTCTCTTTCTACGCGTTTTAAATTTTTCTACCTTATCTTCGCATTTGGCCAATGTTAATTTCCTATAGGGATTTGTATGTTAATTTCGATTCAAAAGGGGGTCCCCTTTGGAACTTTTTACGCATTTAAAATTTTTTTTTCCAATTCTTATGAAATTTTGTATTTATTTACGAATCTATATTGTGTATAAAATGTCCAAATATGAGATTAAAATTTTGAAAAATAACCATAGTTTATTTGAAGCAGTCAACATTTAAAATCCAAGTTTGAAACTAAGGTGCTATGGGAAACTAAATATATCTCGACACAAAAAATCTGGTGTGACCAGCACGGTGCACAACTTTCTCTTACCGAAGGGTAAGAGAAAGTTGTGTGCTGTGCGCCAGTCACGCCAGATTTTTTTATTTATTTTGGTTAATGAATAGTTTTTGATATAAAACGCCCCACTTCGTTCAATGCACTCCCTTAAATTATATATTAATTCATCTTTAATTTTTTTTTTTTCAATTATTTTATTTTAAATCCATTTGCTTTTTTCATTAAAACATTTAATATTTTATTTTTAATTATTATTTTTAGTGATTACCAAATCTACACACACACACTCAAACATGGTAGAAAAGCTTGTAGGCCTACATAAATATATACACATGGAAATTAAAATTTTATTTTTGGCTTTTTTTCGATTTGAAACCTAATATAAGTAAATTATTTTGTTTGAAAATTTCTTTTAACATTCGTTTTACTTTCTCTTACCCTATATATGAAATAAATACAAAGTATTGCGATCATGTTAAAAATTCGATGTCGAGATTTTAATGGATATACACGTTTTAACGTCCCCTGAGTCCAAAAAAGTGGGTCCCTCAAATTGGTCTGTCTGTGTGTGTGTCTGTCAATCTCAACAACGATAAGAGCTAGGAGATTGAAATATTCTATTTAAGTTAGGCACCCCACTTAGGGGGAGGGGGAAATAAACTTTTAAACAAAATCGGCCAAAAAGTACTAGTGTTTTACTAATGCACTTTTTCAGTATTTTTCGATTTTTTCCAAAATTAAAGATTTTGATTAAAATTCAAAATTTAATTATTTTTTAGATGCTTCTTAAAAGGTATATATTTTCATTTTGCCCTCAAAATTGTTTAAAGCACACTTTACTCTTGTACTTCATAGGAAAGTTAGGAGAAATGGTTGCCATGGTAACAAAATATAAACATTTTCCCATGTTTATATCTTGAATTTTAATATATTGGCGGAAACTAAATATATGTCGTCACAAAAAATCTGGTGTGGCCTTTGGTAAGAATAAGTTGTGTCCTGTGCGACCAATTACACCAGATTTTTTTATCTTTGAAAGATTCTTATGGATATTCTTTTTTTCCTATCTTTTACACAAACACATACATTTATTCTGGTGTGATTTGTCGCACAGAACACAATTTTCGCTTACACTCGGTGATAAAAAGTTCTGTCGCACCAGATTTTTTGTGTCCACATATATTCTTTTTCCGTCGATATATTAGAATTCAAGATATAAACAAAGGAACTAATCTCTTCTTTCCTATTTCCGGAAGGTAAATAAAGGTTGGAAACCGCTTGTCTAATATTATTTAAAATCTTTAATGAAGCTCCTCTATTTAACTAACTGAAGATTATTTAATTTTAATATTTATTTATTATTAAAAAAATCTGGTGTGACAGCCTCACAGGACACAAATTTCTCTTACCTTCGGTTGAAAGTTGTGTTTGTGCTTGTCACATCAGATTTTTTTATAATAAATAAATAATTAAATTCGAGATAATAAAATTTATAAACATAGAAAGATATTTATATTTTGTTACCATGGCAAATATATTAAAAAATTAAATAATCTTCAGTTAGTTAAATACTGGGACTGCCATATAATTATAGATTTTGAATAAATATTAGACAAGCAGTTTCCAAACTTAATTTTATTACACCTCCCCGAAAAAAATTTCTTCGCTTCCACACCTATTTTTTTTAATAGAGGTTAAAAAAAATAATAATAAAAACTTTATTAGAAAAAAACTCAAAACTACAATTACCCGAATAATAACAATGTGTTGGCTTCCCCCCCCCCCCCTCCCCGGTTGGAAATTATTTATATAGACCATAATTCATTCATAATTTATTTAAATCAAATATCAGAGAATTTTTTTTAAATTTTTTATCGGTATAAATAGGTTCTTATATAGAAAATCTTTCCAATAAATTTCATTCAATCATCTATTTAAGACAGTTCAATGCAATTCAATTCAAATCAATATATGATAGAATTTTTTTATTAAATTTTATTGTTAGGAATTAAATTTTTTCTTTACAATTTCAACAAGTTAAGTCATCCCAATTTGATGCCTATACATTTAGGTTTGAATGAATACTGACTTGATAATTTAAAAATTCAGTACATTATTTATGTAACACTCTAACATTACATTAGGCAATAATTATATAAAGAAAATAGATAGTCAAAGATTTTTTTTTAATTAAATCAATTTCCCTAATATAAAGTATTATTAAACAATTTTTCTTTATAAAATATTATTGAAGATCAATGACCACTGGGGCTTAAAACCATCCTCCTACCCTAACTTTCTTGAAAAATATACCTTAAATAGAATAAATTTATTTATTATATTATTTTTTTGTTTTTCAGATGGCAAACAGTGTAAGAAGAGTCATCACCAGCCTTCACTCCTCATGAACCTGCTAGCTGCTCCTGTCTTCAAGGCTCAAACTGCGCTTCCAGCACCTGCAGTACAACTAAGGCTTGTAAATTTTTATTAGCGGGGCGCAGAGCTAGATATATTTAGGTTTTTTCAAAATTTATTTTTCTTTTTGATTCGACTTCAATAACTTATTTTAGCTAGAAAAAATAAAAATAGGATGTATTAATATTTTCTTTCTCCATTCCAGGATCCCTAATTTAACCATTTTTTTCAGAGCCCCAATTCATCGATTGAAGACATCGTGGGATAACAATGGAACAAAATTGTGTGTATGTAAGTAGGGTCTTGTAAAATTTGTATTCTATTACGAATGCAAATTAAAACATCCACCGTGGGACATCATCTTCATGAGACAAAACAAAGTGTTTAGCTTTTAGGTTTATCAGTCATAGGAAGGATATGTGTATTGGGGTATCTCTTCATCTCTGGGAATCTTTCTATCTTTTTTCTTTTTCAGCTTAATTTAAATGTCAAATACACATAATCCTTTAAGTTAGATTTACTACATTATATAGAAACTAGGGGGAGATAAAACATTTCTGCGCTCACGCTTTCATTTTTTTTGGGGGGGGGGGAAGGGGGGTCTAGGCCTCAGGATCCTCTGAGTATCAACTGAATGTTTTTCGATTGGGGAATGATGTTCTTATACTGGCATAGGTGTTGTTATTTCTTCCCCATTGTTTCCAAATAGGTCGGCAGTGATTGGGGCACTGCAACGTTAGGTGATTAGGATAGGGACTTCCAGAAAGAATGTCTATTCCCTAATTGACTGATGTTCAGGAGAAAAAAGAGGATTCTCTATTAACGCGTTTTTTGCAAGAAAGATTATCTAAATCTTTCTATCGAAAACCGGTCGTCCACTGGATTCTTGGCCTGAATGTTTTAGTAGAGGGTAGGTTTGAGGCGGAGTGGTGCCCTCTTTGGTTAGGATAGGTGTTGTTTAGCTTTTTTATACATTCCGACCCTCACCATACTCTTACTGAGGCATTCAGGTCCTTGACTCCGGTCTTGTACTTACCGGGATTCGCATCCTAACACCGTTTTTTCTATTTTCATTTCTTCTTCAACTTTACTTGGGTGTGGGCGCGTTTCACCGTTCCGTTATCGATAACTTTTTTGAAATATAGACTTACCTGTCTATCGGGAGTGTTCGTGTTTCGCGATCGTCTCAAGAAAGAAGAGGCTCTCCACTGAAGAGTTAGGTGGCCAACTGAGCCACAGAGGGGATTGGGTGTAGGTTAGATTTAGAAGACAGAAGACTTGGGTTTCTGCGAGTACTTCTTCAAGGTAACTAATTTTTAATATATATAAATGGAATTTGAAAAAAAAAAAAACAGCTGATTATTTATGGAATATTATTGACAATACTATTAACCAATTATTATATATTTCATTTTTCAATTCTCTCAATATTTTTTTCAAATTCCACTTTTAATAATAATAATATTTATTTAATATTTATAATTTTCTCCTTTGTTTCAGATGGGTGGTTGGGAGTGGGGGCTGTACTTCGGCGTTCTTCGAATGCAACCAAGTGAATTCTTCAGTACGTAAATATTTAATCAAATCCATTAAAAATAATTATTATAAGATATAAGAAAAATATTCCTTTTTTTTTAGTCAAGGGCATCATTATAAAAATTCAGAAATATTATTTCTCATCATTCTTAATGCCGTGGTGGCATAAAAATTTCAAGATAAAATAAATAGAAAAGCATAACAAGAAAACAGTGACTTTGATAAATTGGATCTAAAACGTCAACTCAAATAAATAAATAAATTTTAATTTTGATAAATAAAATAAAATATCAAATCTTAAGTAGGCATATTAATTTTTTTTTTAAGTCACCATAATTTCTTGATATTAATTTTGTAAATTTATTTATCTTTTTTTAGGTTACACATCAAAAAGAATAAACAAACAAAATAAGAAAATATTCGTTCAATTTTCACTATATCATGTCGCCATATTATTTCCTCTAATAAAGTGAAATAATTAAGAAAAATGATATTCAAATATCAACATCAATGAACTTGTTTAGAAATAAAAATGAATATTTGAATCCTGCGGATACCGATTGCTTCGTTCTGGTAAACTTGATACCAATATAAGAATTGGGCAAATTTATTACTAATTTTGATCTACAATATCTTGAATAATCTTCAAAAATCATTTTATTGCATCAATCAAACTATACAATCAGCTGGCTTTTAGTAGCCATAAACATTATGATTTGCCCAAGAACACTTTTGGAGGATAGGGAGGGCTGTAAGGGGAGATGTGGAGGCCCTTTAAAGAAAAATCAACTTGAGAAACAGGTATGTTGATCTTGGCATCATTGTTACCTTTTGATAAGTGAGACAGATTCGTAAAGATATTCTTTTTGCAGATTTGGAATAAGCTGAATTGAAAAAGGAATCCGTCGAATGACCTTCAACTCCTCCTGAAGGTGAATATTTTAGGCTTCTACTGAGCATAATCACATAAACATACAAATTCATAAATATATGTTTCTAATTTTTTTTTTTTTTTCTCCAGAATTTGTGAACTTCGGCAGCAAAGGCAGCATCGGCAGAAAAAACCGCATCGGCAGCAAAGGCAGCATCGGCAACAAAGGTAATTTTTGCCTGGCTTGGGGAGAAAAGGGTGAGTTATACCAACAGGATTTTTTTAGCTTGCAGCTTCTCGTGAAACGAGAATATCTTTCATTTTAAGCCTGTGTTAAAGATTCGCTTTGCTGTTGTGTTTATCTATAGGTGTCCACTAATCTTGAGCTAGTTCGCTTTGTTTAGATCGCTTGATTTGTTTTTAATTTAGGATTAGTCAAAAAGCTAAAATGAAAGATATTCTCGTTGTTTTATTCCATGAACAATTCATAAACAGATGCGGTCAGATCTGATAAGGATGAGTTTGAGACTCTGAGAGGATTGTAAAATTGCAATCATTGAGGCAGGAAACCCGAGGGCTCCACTGATCTGATGGTGGAGACGGGGTTAAAAATATATAAAATTTTCAAATTCTTCTTGTTATTTTTATTAATATTTTCATTTATTTTTTCTATAGTAAATGGAAACTATTAATTTTTATTTTTTGTGTGAATCAATTTAAATTGTGAAAATATAAAAGAAGAAATGAAAAGAAACCAATAACACTAGCTTGAAAAAGGTAAGCACACTATTAATAATCTTATAATATTCATAATTTTCAATTTATCAATATTTCAGTTTACTAGTTTAGATCAAATTTTCATTTTTTGTGTGAATCAATTTAAATTGTGAAAATATAAAAGAAGAAATGAAAAGAAACCAATAACACTAGCTTGAAAAAGGTAAGCACACTATTAATAATCTTATAATATTCATAATTTTCAATTTATCAATATTTCAGTTTACTAGTTTAGATCAAATTTTCATTTTTTGTGTGAATCAATTTAAATTGTGAAAATATAAAAGAAGAAACGAAAAGAAACCAATAACACTAGCTTGAAAAAGGTAAGCACACTATTAATAATCTTATAATATTCATAATTTTCAATTTATCAATATTTCAGTTTACTAGTTTAGATCAAATTTTCATTTTTTGTGTGAATCAATTTAAATTGTGAAAATATAAAAGAAGAAATGAAAAGAAACCAATAACACTTGCTTGAAAAAAGTAAGTACACTATTAATAATCTTATAATATTTATAATTTTAAATTTATCAATATTTCAATTAGATCAAAGACTAATACAATTATTTTCTATTACAGGAGTTAAAAAATATGACTCGATTGGCTATTTTTTTAATATTAGTATGTATGACAAAAACTAGATGCAATTTTGGATTGGAGAAAAGAGTATACTATTTGATTGATTATAAACTCACAAAAAAAAAAAAATATTTTAAAGCCCTCTTATACATGTAAAAAAAAAACAATAATTAGAAAAACAAAACAGAAATTCTTGCATAATAATATAATTTGTTGACAATTAAAATAAAAAATATTTATATTTTTTTTAAATATAAATAATAAAATTAGTATTCATTCATTTTCATTTTGAATGGCTTTAGGCAAATGTCCATTAGGCCAGCTTTCAATAAAATTAGTAGAAACTCCAATTATCTGGGCACAAGTTTCTGCTATCACCTTTAAAATTTTGTCACCTAAGAAATCAGACTAATTTTTTCATTAATTAATATTTATTTTGTGATTATTAAAGAAAAGAAAGCTCCAAAGTCCCTCTCCGGGAACATTCTTAGTCCCGTGGACCATTTCCCCCAGGTTATATAATAAACTACATGCTTTTCCCTCCGTTGTCTAATTGTTTTTCTGTACAGTCTGTTTCAAAATCACATTCTTCATTGACCCTGTCCATAGAACAATGGTAGAGTTCTTGCCGATTGTGGTCAGGGGAACCCATCCCTTCTATGTTTATTTCATTTTAATTGGCTACCAATCATTTGAAATAAATAGGACCTTGGCCAAAATGGCCTCCGATTGCCAAAAAGACCTTAAATTAAATTACATATATAAAAAAATAAAATAAAAATATATTCTTCATAAGAGCTGAAAATGCAAAAATAATTAATTTTATAATATGTTATTCATAAATATTCCAATTTATTTTGAAATTAATTAATTTGTGACTGTTCCAGTCAAAACTCATCCACGTATTCATATTCACAAACGGGAATATTTTATATAATTTTTTTTTTAAATACAATTTTTCTAAAAATGTCTTCTTAAATGAACAAATGTGAAAATTTTTATTTATTTATTCATTTATTGATTCAAATCCCATACAGACGGTAACGTCCAATTACATGGGTGATCTTATATACAAAAGTAAAAACAAAAAACAAAGTCACAAATCCAAAACACGCAGTGTACAATTCGTGACAACATATGTATAAAAAAAAAACCTCAACAAATAACAAACTCCATAAATAATAACAATAAAAAATGTATACATCAAACTTGAGAATTTCTTCAAATAAATAATCAGATATAAAATTTCTCTTATGGAAAGATATTTTTACTTTCTCTTACCCATATGTATATGTTATTATACATATACATATAGAAAGAAAGTATTGGATTCATGTCAATAAGTCGATGTCGAGATTTTGATGGATATACACGTTTTAAGGACCAAAAAAGTGGTTTTCGCGACATGGTCTGTCTGTGTGTGTGTGTTGTCTGTCTGTGAACAAAATATCCTAAGAACAAAAAGAGCTAGGAGGTTGAAATTGTTTATTTATGTTTGCTACCCCTATGGGACGTGGTACGAAGCTTTTGAACAAAATCGGCTCAACGAGTACTAGTACTTTACTGACATACTTTTTCTGTTTTTTTTTTTTTGATTTTCTCAAAATTTGCTCCAACGATTTTGTTTAAAATTCATAAATCAATTATTTAGTAGATTTTCTTTAAAATGTATATTCTCATTTAGCCATTGAAAACTTTTGAAGCACACTTGTACTTCATAGAAAAGATAGGAAAAATATTAGGTTGCCATGGTAACAAAATATAAATATTTTCCCATAGACCTACTTATAAATTTTACATTTTAAATTTTAATATATCGAACTAAATATATGTCGACACGAAAAATCTGGTGTGACAACTTTCTCTTACCTTCGGTAATCGAAAGTTATGTGCTGTGCGACAGTCATAACAGATTTTTAAAGAATGATTCTGTATACCGTCAAAAAAAATTATTCTTATATGCTGTTAGAATACTTTTCTGGTAGATATATATATATGGTTTCGAACCACATTCTAATTCAAATGAAAATTATTATTATTTTTTTTTTTGTTTGAATTTTTGTTTTAAGAACAAAGACTATAGTTGTACTATATAAATGAATACTATTTTTCTACTATATAAATGAATATTATCATAATAATGTTTGGAAATATTTTTTGACACCATTCATGGTCTTTGCATAAAACTCGCCTCTTGTTCAGAATTTTACTTCCCCTTCTCAACGCCTACCAGTTAATTTGAATAAATAACTATTAGATTTAACAAGACATGTGAGTGTTTTTTATTGATGAGGCCAAACATCCCATGGCCCCCGGGAATCGAACCCAGGATCTCCGCCCGTGCAGGTTGAGGGTCCGGTGGCCTGGTGCAATGGATAGCACGCCTATGCCCCGGAAAGGCGGAGATCCTGGGTTCGATTCCCGGGGGCCATGGGATGTTTGGCCTCATCAATAAAAAACACTCACATGTCTTGTTAAATATATCTATGACTAGTTAAGTCCGAATCGAGGTATTTTGAATACTATTATCTTATTCAAATATATAGATCTCGAAAAATATTTAGCAATAACTATTAGGTCTAAAAGACCTTTAAAAAACTACATTTTTATAGACAATTTATTTATTTGCTTACGAGAAAATTTTTTATATTAAAAAAAAAAATAAATCGAAATTCATTTACATTATATCTGATTTTGCTACTGACGACATTTAGGGGCTTTTTACCTTCGTCATATCTTTCCTTGTGATATAATGCATTGCATTATATTAATTTATGCACCTAATGACAGGGAAATAAGTATAATTACTATTATTATTATACAATAATATTATGGTTTCTCTCTAAATTGCTCGTATATAATTAGAACCATTGATCTAAATTTCTTACAAAACCGTAACCGAATAGAAGACAATTAATTAGACGTGAACCTACACGTTGTATTAAGCGTTTCTTTGGTTAAATTTATACTTTCAAATACTCTCGGAGCTTTAAAATAAGAAAAAATGTCAATAATCTCATTGAGTACATAAATTCATTTTTGGTTTGTGAAAAGTAGGCAACCCAAATGATCACCTCACCAATGGATTTTTACTTTCCCTTACCCTATATGGACCCTGTTATGCATTAGTCTGTCAAGCGCCAAAAAAATTAAAAATTGAGTTAAGCACGGAATATTGTTTCAAATGCTATAATTGGACCCTGTTACGCAATAGTGTGTCAAGCGCCACCTACCGAGTTTTGAGAAAATTAACATTAAAGTTTTTTGTTTTGATTGGATTATATGGACGCTGTTATGTATTAGTGTGTCAAGCGCCAAAAAAATTAAAAATTGAGTTAAGCACGGAATATTGTTTCAAATTCTATAATTAATAGTATTTTTTATGAAATATGTCCTAAAAAAATTTATATTTAATGTTACACAATTGACAAAAAAAAATTATATAAAATCCAATGAAAACAAAAAACTTTAATGTTAATTTTCTCGCTGGCGCTTGACACACTAATGCGTAACAGGGTCCATTTAATCCTTTAGTTTCTTGATTTTTAGTTTCTCTAACCCTTTATATGAAATATACACAGTATTGCGATTATGTCAAAAATTCGGTGTCGAGATTTTGATGGAAATACATGTTTTTAAGAGTTTAGAGTCTTCTAAAAAATTGACACAATTGACAAAAAAATTATATATAATCCAATGAAAACAAAAAACTTTTTAATGTTAATTTTCTCAAAACTCAGTAGCTGGCGCTTGACACACTAATGCGTATCACGGTCCATATATAATTTTTTTTTCAATTGTGCAAGTAACATTAAATATATATTTTTTTAGGACATATTTCATAAAAAATACTATTAATTATAGCATTTGAAACAATATTCCGTGATTAACTCGATTTTAATTTTTTGGCGCTTGGCACACTAATGCATAACAGGGTCCAATAATAGTAGTTTTTATGAAATATATCCTAAAAAAATTATATTTAATGTTACTTGCACAATTGACAAAAAAAAAAAATTATATATAATCCAATCAAAACAAAAAACTTTAAAATTTTCTCAAATCTCGGTAGTTGGCGCTTGACACACTAATGCGTAACAGGGTCCATATATGATAGTTATATATAGAAAGTATTGCTATCATGTTAAAAATTCGATGTCGAGATTTTGATGGATTTACACGTTTTGAGTCCAAAAAAGTGGATCCCTCAAATTGGTCTGTCAGTGTGTCTGTTTGTCTGTCTGTGAACAAAATATATTTTGATAGTTTTCGAGTTATGAATTTTTGAGAATTTTCGACCTGAATAACTTTTTTTTTTTTTAGAGTAGAAAACTTTTTCAAGATATTTATGATGTCTAATTTTAAGAATTTTCCACCTTTTAAGACCGATTTTAGCCAAAGTAGCCCATTAAGTCCTATTTTTTTTAAATTATTATGAAAGCTGAGAGTCTGGAGAATTTTCGAAAACTACTTGAGAACCATAAAGTCACCTGTTTAGATTTTTAATTAAAAGTTGAAAATTTAAGTCGTAATTCACCGAACTTAAACTTTTAAATTTACCTAAATCTAAATATTTTTCGAGATCTATTATTTGAATAAGATAATAGTTTTCAAAAAACCTCGATTCGGACTTTAACTGAGTCATAGATATATTTAACAAGACATGTGAGTGTTTTCTTATTGATGAGGCCAAACATCCCATGGCCCCTGGGAATCGAACCCAGGATCTCCGCCTTTCCGGGGCATAGGCGTGCTATCCATTGCACCAGGCCACCGGACCCTCGACCTGCACCAATAAAACTCACTTCCCCTTATATGCAGTTAGTCGCGCAAGTTACTAACTCGTAACGAAAACGTGAAAAACTTTAAAGAAAAATTTTCCACTTATGCGCCGCTTGGTTAATCAGTAGAGGGACAGATATCTGGATCTGCTCTAACACACTACTGTAAGCAGCAAAGCCCAGAGGGCAGCGGGGTTAAGTTATAGCTAAATATTTTTCGAGATCTATTATTTGAATAAGATAATAGTATTCAAAAAACCTCGAAAAATATTTAGCTATAACTTAACCCCGCTGCCCTCTGGGCTTTGCTGCTTACAGTAGTGTGTTAGAGCAGATCCAGATATCTGTCCCTCTACTGGTTAACCAAGCGGCGCATAAGTGGAAAATTTTTCTTTAAAGTTTTTCACCTTTTCGTTACGAGTTAGTAACTTGCGCGACTAACTGCATATAAGGGGAAGTGAGTTTTATTGGTGCAGGTCGAGGGTCCGGTGGCCTGGTGCAATGGATAGCACGCCTATGCCCCGGAAAGGCGGAGATCCTGGGTTCGATTCCCAGGGGCCATGGGATGTTTGGCCTCATCAATAAGAAAACACTCACATGTCTTGTTAAATTTTAAATTTACACCAACATTTTCACAGTTCTCATCAAAGTTATTAAAATGATTATTTTATGCATAAAAGTACAACTTATCAAGACTTCAAATATCTGGAAAATGTCTTCTACTTTAAAAAAAAAAGTTGTTCAGGTCGAAAATTCTCAAAAATTCCAAAAAAAAAAAATTCTTAACTCGAAAACTATAAACAATCGTATAATCGGGTACCCTATCTCTGAACTTGCGCTTGGCACTATTTTTTGGGACACCCTGTATTTTTACCATCAAGCAGTTGGACCGTTGAAAAAATAAATTGTTTATTTATCCACATTTCAACTATGAAAGCTTTAAAAGATATTTTTTTTTTTCATTCAGTGACCGCAATCTTTTCCAAAGATATCACTTTTCACTATTTGTGTCAAAATGTTAAAAAAAAAAATTTATAAAACAAAAGACCCGATATACATTTCATATTTTCAGGAAATTAAGAAAAATCCGTTTTGTAATAAATAAATTGATTTGTTAAATTCATAAAGTGACGTCCAGGCGAAGGGTTAATATATAACAAATATACCTGACAAAGATTATATCACTCAGCAAAAAAAAAAAAAAAAAAAATGAAACATTATCGTTTGGTGATATCATTTTTCCCCATTTATAAAAAAAAAAAAAAAAAAATGATCGGCTTAAATAAAAAGTTTCATATTTTGAGAACTGCAAAAAAAAAAAAACTCAAAATACGGATAAAAAATGGGGGACGGTTTTTTTTTTTTTGGTTATTGGTGTGTAATAAATGAGACGATATTTCATGATAGAAAAAATAAACTGGTGTGCCATAATAAAAACGCCCTTGGGCATGAGATTCAGACTATTGTGTTTATTTTAATTCATTCAAACAAATATAGACCCTCGGGCCCTGGTGTAGAGGTTAGCGTGCTGGCCTTCTGTACCAAGGGTCGCGGGTTCGCATCCCGTCTCATGCGACAATTTATTTCAATTTAAATGGCTACAATGGTCTAAATGACCTCCGTTTCCGAAAACGACTTTAAATTAATTAAAATAAATAAATAAATAATAGTACAAAATTTTTCATAAATCTAATCTTTCACGATGGTTGATTTTATTAAGTGACAGGATTCCCAGTTACATTTACATTTAAAGCAATTATGTTCTTGTTGTCGACGTTTCGTACGTATGTCGCCTACTTCTTCAAGAGCGACATTAATATACGTGTATTTATTCCATTTCCTGGACAAATAAAAACTTTCAAGTCAAACTAAACATTTTAAATACAAAAAATTCTTATTTTTGAATTTTTTCATTTGCCCCAATGAAATTTAAAATTTAACATCTTATTTTCTCCAATTTTCTAACAGCTTCTCTCGTCAACACAAGATTGTGTGAGTAGTTTATTTAAAAAATTTAAAAATTTTTTTTTTAATATTTATTTTATAATTTTTCAGGTCAAACAATTGCAATTTTGTTTTCGAATCCATTCATCTTCAGGACCTGTACAGATAATTTATTGTTATTACTAGAGACCGGATTTTAAGCAAAATGCTTATTGCTCAATTTTATAAGCAACCATTAGATATTTAATTTCTATATGAATTAGGAAAAACTAAGTGCATTGAGATTGCATTTTTTATGCTTTTTTGCTTTTTTTGAGTTTTTATGCTTTTTTTCCCTTCCGTGCTTATTTGAACTTATTTTACGAATATTTATAATATTTTTTTTTTTTTTTTTTATTAAAAAACACACTTTTTCCCATTCCCACACCAGGGACTTATATAAGGGGAGGGGGAGGGGTCCCCCCCAAAAAAAAAATTTTCCAAAAACCCCGCAGTGCGAAAAAATATAGCCCTGTAAAAAAAATTTTTCCGCAGGGTGAAAAAATTTGGTTCCGTAAAAACAAAATTTTTCGCAGGGCGGGGCGGAATAAATTTAGTTTCTTTAAAAAAAAAATTTGTATACGCCATTGGTATGAGTAAAAATTGCTTATGAGATGCTTTTTTTCAACTTTTATGCTTATTTAACAACTTTTTATTCAAGTTTTTTATGCTTTTTTAAGCACTTTTTTTCCATTTTTATATGCTTTTTTGTTTGTCTCTAGTTATTACATTCAACATTTAACTTAATTTTTTTATTTAAATGTAATAACAATAAATTATCTGCACAGGTCCTGAAGATGAATGGATTCGAAAACAAAATTGCAATTGTTTGACCTGAAAAATTATAAAATAAATATTTAAAAAAAAATTTTTTTTAATTTTTAAAATAAACTACTCACACAATCAGATCCTTGTGTTGACGAGAGAAGCTGTTAGAAAATTTGAGAAAATAAGGTAACCTCGTCTCAGAATCGAATATTAAAATTTATCATCTTAGTAGAATCTAAGACTCACTCACACAGGTCTATTCTCTAAAAACAGACGTTAAAATTTAACATCATAAAATGGATGTTTAAAAGTAAAATAATAACAGCAGCGTTAAAAAATACTATTGTTTGTAGATGGCCGTAAGGATGATCAATTTTATTATAAGGACATCGGCCAAAAATAAATACTTTTGTGTATTATCTGTTTATTTGTAAATATTTCGATTCCAGTGACATAGAATCATCCTCAGTACAATCAACATTAAAATCATATGAAAATTGCATTCATGGAATGCTCAGCTGTTTTGTCATATTGGATGGGAGGAGTTAACGATTTGCAAAACATCTGTTGATTATACTGAGGATGATTCTGTCAGTGGAATCGAAATATTTACAAATAAACAGATAATACGCAAAAGTATTTATTTTTGGCCGATGTCCTTATAATAAAATTGAAAAAATACTATTCTCTAAACCAAATTTTAACACTGACGTTAAGATGGTAATTTTATCACAAAGGGGTAGTCCACATATTACGTCATGCCTTTTTTGACGATATTCTAGTCCTCCGCTCCCTGTCACAGTTAGTCATATACAAACCCCCCTATAAATTAGTATGATTCACAGGAAGAGAGGATGTCAGCCAAAAGGAGAGCCTCTATCGAATAAAAATCTCAATTCAGAAGACGTTTCGGTTTTAATTAAATAGATCCATCATCAATTCTTAAGAGCTGAAACGAGCATAAATAATAATTTTATTACAACAACATAAAATATTTCTAAAAACGTAGACTCATCGAGTACTGCAGGTATATATTAATTAGGGAGGTTTAGGCCTTTTCAGTAATTAATATAATATTTCTTAAATTATAAAAAAGATCAGATTATTTTTTTTTAATTATAAAAAAACATCAGATTTATAATTTAAGAAATATTTTATGTTTGTTGTATTACAATTATTATTTATGCTCGTTTCAGCTCTTAAGAACTGATGATGGATTTATTTAATTAAAACTGAAACGTCTTCTGAATTGTGATTTTTATTCGATAGAGGCTCTCCTTTTGGCTGACATCCTCTCCTCCTGGGAATCATTATAAATCGTTGGACAGCCACTTATCTTATCAACACCCCCCTATAAATATTATCACAACAGAACTCACCCCCACCCTTCTTACGACTATATGCCAGCTGTATTATACAATCAATTAAAAATTTATTATTTATATATTGATAAATAATACGAAAATTTTTTTTTAAATTCAATTTTGAATTGTGATGTCACACTTAGAGAAACCCCCGGGTCCCCCATGTCACAATTAGTAACATTTTGTCCAGGCCCCTACTTACCCCCTAACGCATTTCGTAATATGTGGACGAGCCCAAAGCAAAATCATAACCGTTCTTTTTGGTTAAAGACGCCATTTTGATGCATTAAACAAGGCGTTAAAATATTAAAGGCACCAAAGGGCCCAAGGGGCTCGAGCCCCCCTAATGTTGAGGGAAGAGGGGCCCAGCCACCCCAGAAAAAAAAAACGCTTTACTATCTTTAAAAGGGCAAATCTTAAAACACTTAACCCATACCCCGCGCGTCAATCATATTTAGGCCCCCTAATAATTTTTAAAAGTCGGCACCCCCCTAGATATGACATTAATTTTTAACACTATTGACTAAATATTAACTCTTTGGTGTTGTTTGCTTGCAGAATAGCAATTTAAGGCAAGGAGTTGTTAAAATGAATTAACGCTGATTTCAGATGTTAAAACTTGACGTTTCTGCTTAGAGAATAGACCTGACAATGATTTTTATTAACACCTGATTGAAATATGTTGACATATCGAATTTAAAGTCTTAATGGATTAATCATCATCTTTTCTAACTTTAAAATTTCTTGGGTCGAAGATATAATTTTATTCAAAAAAGTTAAATCTAGACGCACGACAGTGTGTCAACCAAGTTCGGCGACCTACTGCCATATGTATTGTTCTATTTAAAAATGGTTTTATTTGGCTGTTATAAATATACATGTTAATTGTCAACTTCGTTCAGTTATTGTTTCTTCTTTTATCTGTTATATTAAGCTTGTCAGTCAGATTGCTTTTTTTGTTGAATCAGAACAGAGGAATACAATAAAATTTTGACAACTGACTTTATTAAAAAAAATAGACAACACATTATTAATATAACTGTTAACAAATCGCTTAAATTAAAAATCACAAATGGAAATTATGTATTTTTGAATAAAAGTGGTGATAGCTGTGCAGGATGTATGACGAAAAAGAAATACAGTCTTTAGAGAGGAAATTGATTTTTTATTTTCTGGTCGACGTTTCGGTCGCAGGGCGCGAACTTTTTTCAAGATGTATAGTCATAGTAAAAAGTGATACATCATTCAAAGATGGAAAGATTAAAATAAATATAAACTGATAAAAATAAATAAATAAAATTACAAAGAAATACAACTGAAAATATCTTTGGAAATTGTAGTATACGTTGTTTACCTAGAATTTTTTTATTTAAAGTGCGCGTCTCGGGGTGCTAATTTTGAGAGTTTCCAGCGGCCACAATTTTGAAGCTATCGACCTCAATTTTTTTTTTTTAAATTAAAGCTATTTAAAATATCTACAACTCATAGAAGCCACTTTTTTTGATTTTCGAAAAAATAAATTTTTTTTTAGATTAATCGCATTAAATAAAAGATATTTTTAAAAAATCCGCTCTATAACTTATAGATAATTAAATTAGTAATCATTGTGTTAAAAAATAAATAATTTTTTACCCTTAATTAATTAGCTGGAAACTTTAAAATGAAATGAAATAAATCCCTTGTATTCCTTTGGGAAAAACTAACGCCATCTCTTGCCGCCTAGAGTAACTTGGTAGTCAATCGTGTTCTAACGGCTTTTCGAGACGCGCACCTTAATACACGACAGAATGATGGAGATATGTACCATGAGTCAGTTACCCACAGGGCCGGAAGGGCGTTAACGCGGAATTAAAAAAAAAAAAAAAAAACACTAGTCCTGTGAACGGCGGGCTTCGGAACCATACCGCCACCAAGAAATAAGTAAAGGACTCTATATAAATTTTTTGTTAATAATTATAAGATAAGGTGTTAACTGTTAGTGAAATTTTCTTGACTTGTTATAAAAGAAATTATTTATATATGATGGAAATATTAAACTGATGAAAATATCTTTTTTTTTTTTTTTTTGAATCGCCTGTATAAGGTCCCAAGACCTATATAAATATAATTACAAAGAAATAGAACTGAAAAATCTTTGGAAATTACAGTATATGTCGTGGTTATGTACGTATGTGTGGTTCCCAACTTGGGGGCGATTGCGTCCAAGTGGGCGATTTGGGTTATCAGTGGGGAGCGATGAGTATTCATAGGGGGAAAAATTATTAGAGTTTACTAAATTTTGTACTAGAGTACAGAGTAAGAGCTTCTAAATAGGAGATTTTTCTCTTTGATTTTTGTTCTTTTAAATATTTGACGATGTTGGACCGGTGAGGTAATCGTTGTTTTGTTCCTTTTCTCGGTCAATTCTCTTGATGGAAGGTGAGTTTTTAAAAAAATAAATTATTAATTTAATTTATTATAAGAGGTTTTTGATTAATAGGTTTACGATGGAGGCCAATTTACAACGTTTCGGCATAATTATGCCTTCTTCAGAACCTCCAAGGGATTTCATGTTTTACAAAGATGTATCAAAATTTTTTCTTTAATTTTTAAAATTATTATCTTTATTTTGTTTATAATAATTGCAGGAATTAAAGAAAAAATATATATTTTTGATACATCTTTGTAAAACATGAAATTCCTTGGAGGTTCTGAAGAAGGCATAATTATGCCGAAAACGATGTAAATTGGCCTCCATCGTAAACCTATTAATAAAAAACCTCTTATAATAAATTAAATTAATAATTTATTTTTTTTTTTAACTCACCTTCCATCAATAGAACTGACCGAGAAAAGGAACATCTTATAATTAAAGAAGATGTTCTTTTAAATTTTAGTAAACTCTAATAATTTTTCCCCCTATGAATACTCATCGCTCCCCCACTGATAACCCAAATCGCCCACTTGGACGCAATCGCCCCCAGGTTGGGAACCACACATACGCACATAACCACGACATATACTGTAATTCCCAAAGATTTTTCAGTTCTATTTCTTTGTAATTATATTTATATAGGTCTTCGGACATTATACAGGCGATTCCAAAAAAAAAATTAAAAGATATCAGTTTAATATTTCCATCATATATAAATAATTTCTTTTATAACAAGTCAAGAAAATTTCACTAACAGTTAACACCTTATCTTATAATTATTAACAAAAAATTTATTTAGCGTCCCTTACTTATTTCTTGGTGGCGGTATGGTTCCGAAGCCCGCCGTTCACAGGACTAGTGTTTTTTTTTTTTTTTTTTTAATTCCGCGTTAACGCCCTTCCGGCCCTGTGGGTAACTGACTCATGGTACATATCTCCATCATTCTGTCGTGTATTAAGGTGCGCGTCTCGAAAAGCCGATTGACTACTAAGTTACTCTAGGTGGCAAGAGATGGTGTTAGTTTTTCCCAAAGGAATACAAGGGATTTATTTCATTTCATTTTAAAGTTTCCAGCTAACTAATTAAGGGTAAAAAATTATTTATTTTTTAACACAATGATTACTAATTTAATTATCTATAAGTTATAGGGCAGATTTTATTCTTGATTCTTTTATTTAATGCAATTAATCTAAAAAAAAAATTATTTTTTCGAAAATCAAAAAAAGGGCTTCTATAAGTTGTATATATTTTAAATAGCTTTAATTTAAAAAACAAATTGAGTTCGATAGCTTCAAAATTGTGGCCGCTGGAAACTCCCAAAGTTAGCACTCCGAGACGCGCACCTCAAATTTATTAATTATATTTGCAATCTTATTATTTTATATATATAAATCCTTTTATTTTTTCTTTTCTAAAAATTTCCTCTAATTTTAAATTACAATAGAACCTCGCTTAGCGAGCACCTCTCATAACGAGTAATTCGCATAACGACCAAAACATTTTGTTCAAGAATGACGAGGAGAGGGGAAGTCCCGGATTTGTGCGCATGCTACATCAATCTGTGGCATGGGGTGGGGGGAGTTATTGTTATTGTTTCGCATAACGAGTGTTTCGCTTTACGAGTATGATTCTGGAACTAATTATATTCGTTAAGCGATATTCCACTGTAATTTTAATCTTTACTTTTTTCCAAAGTACCGCTTTTGTTTTTTGTATAACTAAAGAAGTCTCTACGCGTAACCGAAACGTTGATCAGGAAATATACAATTTATTTCTCTTCTACTGACTTTTTTCGCCTTATATGTCTTTGTTTTTATAAAGACAAACGCTGTAATTTGAACCGTACCGATTAATCGTGACTTAAGTTAATTGTTCTTTTTTTTTTTATATTTAGACTTCGATTTATAAAATTTTTTTTATTCATAAAGTGACGAACAATTTTCTGCGAAGAGTTAATTTAGCAAATAGGAGATATCATTATACAGAACCAAGATTTTTTTTTTTTTTTATTAAAAAAAAAAAAAATGTTATTTTTCCAGACAGCTTTCGGAAAAAGAGGATTAATTCATTTCAATATCGCGATTTCATTTTTCTAATTAAAAAAACTGCTCAATGGCTGGTGATTGGCTTGGCGGCACGGCCGGGTCGAAGGGTGGTTGGACTGCGCAGTGTACACTGCGCCGGCGTGTTTTCATGTCAGTGTGTTTGTGTGACAAGATATAAAGCGACGCTGCGCAGAGCTCGCGTCAATGACACCCCGCCAAGCGGCGCAAATCGCAATCGGCGATCTTACGCTCGCATTCGCACACACCACGCATTCACGCACCTACGCACTTTTCGCACCCTTTTTTTCTTAAACAAAACAAAAAAAAAAAAAATGAATTAAATAAATTATCAAAATAAAATTTTTTTTTTTAAATATCACACATAAATTTTTTTTTTTTTTTTTTTTTTTTTTAATATAAAATCCGTAATGTAAATTTGACAAAAAATAATGTGCGTGAGAGTTGTCCTTTTGCCGTTGGTCCGTGCGGCATTCTTGGCCCTTGCTCCCTTAATCTCGATCGCTGTCATCTCCCGCGCCGAGCATCTCTATCCGAGTGAGTACCTCAAGAAAAAATCGCATGCCTTTGCTTAAGTTATCAAACCCGCGTTTATATTGATTGTCTTTAACCAACGTGCGAGATAAAATCTAATAGATTTTCACCCGGAAGTTTTCTTACATAGATATTAGGTGTAAATGATCGTAAAATATATATATATATATATATACACAAACACACACGCGGTATATAAAATAAACATTTATCACGGTTTGTTTAATAATTTATGATGAATTAAAAAAAACAAAAAACAAATGAATGTATAAATGAGATTCCTTCAAGAGAGATATTCGTCATTTAGTGAGTAGAGCGAGAATGAGGGGAGAGAGGGAAAAAAAAAATATTTCCTTCAACAAATTAACAAATTGTAATTGTCAAAGTTTTAAAGTGGAACCGTTTTTTGATTCAAACTTTGCTTAAGCCCCGGGTCGGATGCAAATTTTCCCCCGAGTCTTTAGCATAAACCGGAAAGTGAATACCGGATCAGGGCAATCCCCAGCAACCCGGGCTCCCTTTTCTTTGACATTTTACCTAAAAGGATATCTAATCATTCAAACAATTTGTCATGTAAGGATAATAATCTTTTAGCCCTTGCATTAAAGCCTAGATCAAAAATATTTTTTTATCATAATTAAAAACTTCTTATCTTGTTGTTAACGCTCATTGTCTCCGGCTTGAGTTTCTTGCCAACTTCATTAATTAATGAAAATTGGTTATTAATTTTTATTCCATTCGTTTAAACACTTGTTGAAATTATTCTCGTTTTTTTTTTCTTCTTTATTGGCACAGGCAAGCGTGACTTATACAAATATTGTTATAAAAAAAAAAAAAATGATATATATTTCTAAAGAAATAACGATCCTCGGGGAGCTCTCATAAATCGCTTGCAGACTCGCTGGTGGTATGTTGATTAATTAATATTAGAAAAAGGGATTAAGACCGGCGTCGGTCTTCTCAAGTGATTGATACGACCGTTTCTTTTACTAGAAGAAATATTTCTTTTATGTTCATAAAAATTCAATGTTCGAGTATTAAGCTTAATTTAATTGAACATTTATGACCCATTAATGGACTGATTTAATTAATTTCTCTGGAGACTCTCAAATATTAAAACTAAAAAATTTTTTTTTTTTTTCAATAACTTAAGTAATGAATTCCCAACGAGTCTATAGACACTAGGAAGATTATTAGAAGCCAAAATTATTAACTCTCTGAAAGAATTTAATCCTTGTCCCAATGTATTTTAGATGAGAAAACTTTGAAGAGAGGCGCTCCTTGAAACTCAAACATGCAAAGTCACAGTCTCTCAAAAATACCTTTTAAACTCTTCAAATTTCATTAAAAACAGTTTGACGGGGATATAAATAAGAAAAAAAAAAAAGAAAAATAAGTCACAAATCTTTTACTAAATTCACTTAACGGGTGTTTTAAAATTTTTAAGAAAATATAAATCTTTTTTTTTTTTTTGTTATAAAGAGCGTTTTTGTGTCCGTGAATAAAATACTCATAGATCGAAAGAGATGTGAATCTTTAATTCTTTTGACATGGAGTTAACACTCAACTCTGGAGTGACTCAATTCAACAGAAATAAAATTATATTAACTCTTCTTTTGTTGAGATTCGCAATTTTTTTTTTTTTTTATAACGCTTCTTTTTGATTTGTTTCTCTGCTCTTTTACATTATCATCTTTAAAAAAAAAATAAAAAAAAGGACGAAACATAAACAATAATTTAATTCTTATACATTCATATTAATAATAAATTTTATTTTTATTTGTTTTTTTTTGTTTTTTTGCTGTGTTGTAGATTATTTTTTTAATCGACGACAACGTGTTGATTATTGTCACTAGGTCTTTTCAACCACTAGTCGAAAAGTCCCATTAAGGTGTGATGGTGATAATCAGAAAAAAACTCACCTCTTTGATACTGCAGTAAAAAAAAAAAACTTTAAAAATTCTATTTATACTCTACTTTAATCTAAAAATTAAGTTCATCTTGAATTTCTTTTTAAAAGAAGCTATTCGACCTGACGTTTGGGTCACCTTTACGACCATTCTCAAGGTTACAAATTATGAAATAAAAGGGCGAGTAAATATAAAGAATTTTTCATTAGGCCTATAGTATAATCACAAATATAAATATTATATAAAAAAATCAACATCCTGAAGTATTTAAGATAGCAAATTTGCGAGATATGTTTGGGCTTAGAATTGGGCAAAATTGCACCCCCTGGAGGTCCTGGTTCGACTCCAGCGGGTGCAATTTTGCCCATTCTTAAGCGCAAACATATCTCGCAAATTTGCTATCTTAAATACTTATATTGACTGGCTAATGAACAGTCTATTTGAGCATTGGTTGAAAAAATTCCATCCTTTTCAAATAAGACTCTACCTAGTTAAAACCTGAAGTATTGTCAATGTATAAAAGTTTATAAATGCCATGAGTTGAGGAACTATCATTTACACTTTGACAATACTTGAATTTTTATGTAAAATTTTGATTTTTAATAAATAAAAAATTTTAACTGTATATTCAATTCACTCGTTCTTTCATTTAATAATTTATATCCCTGTGGATAGTCACAAAAATGACCAAAACGTCGGTCATTAAATAAAATACAAAGCTGCTTTACTTCTTTTCCTACCTTGATATAAAATCTACTTTTCTCGTCATGAATTACTGCTAATTTTCTTCTTGCTGAATTTTTAATTTGACCTTTTTACAATCTAATTGACTCTCATTAATTTGTCGGAGAATGTGGTTTCACAAAAATAATTTAACTAAATCTCTTAATAATGTAAGAATGTTGAAAATACTGAAAACCCCTGTTAGATAGAGATTACTATCAAAGACAAGTCAATTTGGTTGCCTATCTTCCAGGCTTTCCGATTAAAATTTATTGTAACTAGAGGTCTTCGATTATGGAAAAAAATAATCGATTATCGATTATGAAAAATAATCGATTATCCATTATGAAAAATAATCGATTATTTCAATTATGGGAAAATTAATCGATTGTTTTGATTATGGGAAAAATAATCAATTATACCTTTTTTTCTCTGGTAAAATTTCCATTTTTCCCTCCCTCTCGGAAAAATCATTTGGCCTTTTTTTTTAGTAAAACGAAAATCTTTTTTTCGTAAAATTTTCGTTTTTCCCCTCTTGTGAAAATCATTTGACTTTCTTACTAATCGATTATTTTTTAAGGAAATAATCGAAGAATAATCGATTCATTAATCGATTATTTTGCGCACCCCTAATTTTAACTTTCTTTTTTCGATTTTTTTGCAAATATTCTCATTAACTGATAATTTACATTTAATAAATTTACTAAATGAACTTACTATCAATATCATCAGATTTGAGTCTATTTTTTCTGTTTTCATCTTTTGTATTTTTTTTTATCTTGTCTTTCTCGAGTAACCGATTATCTATAGATACAACCGAAAAAGAATAAGCAAGCTCGTCGCATGGCCTGTTGTTAGATTAGAAAGAAGAAAGAAATCACGTTCAAAGTACTTGTCCCGCGCACTCATTAGGTGCAATATCTAGATAAAAGCCAAAATAAATTTAATAATATGTAAAATACTTAGAAATTTCATTTTAATACAAATATCCTAATTATCTTTAAAGGTACAAGAGCACTTATCTAAAATTTAGTAGTAGTGTTGTTATTACGAATATATATATATTAGGAATCTTAATACGTTATACATAAATAATTATTAATAGGAGGGTAAATGAAAAATGCGAAATGCAACTATAGTTTTGTCTTTATATATTAATTTAAATTGCACAGCTGACGTTTCTATTCCTGTGTGAACCAGGAACTGAAACGTCAGGTTAGGGACTAGTTCCATAAAAATTATTAGAAATTCTTTCAAGATTTGGCTCAGAGTTATATTTGTAAAAGAAATAATTAACAAAACTTTTATTTAAAATTTCTAAGTATTAAATTTATATACAATTAGATATTACTTCATGTACCCGAAAAAAGATATAAGGGTGTGCCGCCGGGAGTCGAACCACGGATCCACCGATTTGCGCTCAGTGTGCCCTTACCACTAGACCACAGCACGGCATTCGGGTATATGAACTCAGTTGGAAAGCAAATTTAGCCATCGGGAGGAATGGACCCGGATTTGGCGCCACACTGCGCTGTGGTCTAGTGGTAAGGGCACACAGAGCGCAAATCGGTGGATCCGTGGTTCAACCCCGGCGGCACACCCTTATATCTTTTTTCGGGTACATGAAGTAATATCTAATTGTATAAATCTCCGTTTCGCGGCTTACCTACGCGATGTATATAATATCTTAAATATTATATATAATTTCTTATTTATTAAATTTATTTTGGTTTTTATCTAGATATTACACCTAATGAGTGCGCGGGACATGAACTTTAACCGTGATTTCTTACTTCTTTCTAATGTAACAATAGGCCATGCAACGAGCTTGCTTATTCTTTTTTGGTTATATCTATAGATAATCGGCTACTCGAGAACAAGACAAGATAAAAAAAAAGATGAAAACAGAAAAAATAGACTCAAATCTGATTATATTGATAGTAAGTTCATTTAATAAATTTATTAAATGTAAATTATCAGTTAATAAAAAATCGAAAAAAAAGTTGCAATTAGGGGTGCGCAAAATAATCGATTAATGGATTATTTCCTTAAAAAATAATCGAATTTTAAAAAAGTCAAATGATTTTCACGAGAGGGAAAAAACGAAAATTTTACGAAAAAAAATTTCGCAAGAGGGAAAAATGGAAATTTTACCAGAGAAAAAAAGGTATAATCGATTATTTTTCCTAATCAAAATAATCGATTATTTTTTCATAATCGAAATAATCGATTATATTTCCTAATCAAAATAATCGATTATTTTTTCATAATCGAAATAATCGATTATTTTTCCTAATCAAAATAATCGATTATTTTTTCATAATC
Organism: Euborellia annulipes; assembly: GCA_023213315.1. Taxonomy (NCBI): domain Eukaryota; kingdom Metazoa; phylum Arthropoda; class Insecta; order Dermaptera; family Anisolabididae; genus Euborellia; species Euborellia annulipes. Next base: position 25,453 of record JAKCPI010011436.1, read on the forward strand.
GAAATAATCGATTATTTTTCCTAATCAAAATAATCGATTATTTTTCCTAATCAAAATAATCGATTATTTTTTCATAATCGAAATAATCGGTTATTTTTCCTAATCAAAATAATCGATTATTTTTCCTAATCGAAATAATCGATTGCTTTTCATAATCTAAATAATCGATTATTTTTACTTTCTCTTACCTCTATATTTCCATAATCGAACACCTCTAGTTGCAACAAGTTTTAATCGGAAGGCCTGGAAGATAGGCAACCATATTGACTTGTCTTTGATAGTTATGTCTATCTAGCAGGGGTTTTCAGTATTTTTAACATTCGTACATAATTACGAGATTTTGTTAAATTATTTTTGTGAAACTTGGATAACCACACTCTCAGACAAATTAATGGGACTAAGTGTAAGAGAACTTTGTGTACTGTGCGCCAGTCACGCCAGATTTTTTTATTTTATATTCTTACCTTTTTTCTTCTTCCCTCTTCTCTGATTCTTTTTTTAATGATTCCGAATCAAACAATTAAATCTAAATATACTATTTTATTTCTGAAACACTAGATAAAAGGTTGGGATATGATTATCGCTTGGTTGTTTAGTACTGTTTAAATAAACTGTCCGCCTTCAATCATTCAGAGAGGCCTCCAACAACTACATTACACTCAAATTTTATTGGTCTCTTTGTGTCTGATATGTCACTCTTTTATAAAGAGTACTTATCCACACATTTATTGCAATTAAATATGTATCTATAGTGAAGTAGTTTTAGATAATCCCCATTCCAATAATATTACCTTTTTTAGTGGATTTTTCCTTTTTGGAATTTATTAATATTAATGTGAATTTTTTTTTTTTTTTTTTACTTTGATCTATATTTCTATCATAATTCAGAAGTACTAATTTTTTTCGTTTATACATCAATCGAAAGAGGATAACATTTCTAATCAAAAAACAATTTTCTCTCATTTATTCGTGATCTTATTATTTAATTAAAATCAGTTAACATGTTACTTGGTCTTTTCAAATTCCCGCGTTGATATATATTACAAAAACCATCTTTTTTTATAGTCGTTAGTGATTTAACAATTACGAATGGCTTCTTCTTTCATTCTGTGGCGTAGCCAAAATTACACACCTATTTAAAATTTTAACTCGTATTATTTATTACATTCTTTTTCATGTTTTCTTTTTCCTCTTCTATTTACTATTTGCCTCTGGGGAAAACATCAACTACGTTAGTAACCGAAACAAAAATTATGTTCTTAATTAAAACTGCACGTAATATAAAATTCTTTTTGGCTCTTTTTTCCCTAGAAATATAACCAGAAAGCTTGTCAAAGACTGACTTGATATATCAGACAACCAGTAATAGTCAGTTTAAAAGATAAATTTGTCAGATAGACATCTAAAATCATATAATATTTATTCTTTAAAAAAAGAGTATGGGATATGCTTAGGGAATAATACTTACATATGTTGAATATATCATTTTATATTAATATTAAAAATTCCGATAATCGAAGATGAATTTGTGTATGGTGAGTTCCATTCCTGGAACGTTATATTAATATTTTTTTTAAATTAAAAATTTTTTTCTCCAATCTTTTAAGCAATTTTATTTTATTTTCATCAACGTAACGTACTGTTATTTTATTTCTATAAACAATACTGACAAAAATCAACAACCTTCATTATTACTTTTTTTGCATTAATAGTGATTCGATAATATAAAAAAATGTTACTAACTGCAAAAAATACAACGTTTTTGCAGCCTTCATCAAGTCATTCTTTTTGATAAGTTAACTTATGTTATTTAATTAAAATTTCTTATTTCCGGGTTAACTATAGTTTATAAGCCACACATCATAGTGCCTTCTTTAGATACAATTCCGATACAATCGCAATGTTATTGTTATTTAAATAATTATTAAGAAATAAACTTTCTAATAATTAATTTGATTAAATTAATTCTTTTAATAAAATCTTAATGCTTCAATTCGTTATTATTTAATATTATTTAATTCTATTTTTCTAAATTTCTTTAATGTATTATGGGCATTTTTAATTATACCCAGTAAGACCACATTTTGTATTAATTATTTATTAAAAATATTAATATTTTACAACGTTTCGACTCCTTATTCTGCAGTCGTTTTCAAATACAGTGCACTTGCTCCGACTCAAGTGAACTAACCGTTACGTGCATTTTATATACAATGACTTCAGCGCCATTTACATTCTTCTGAAATTAGATACAAATTTTCGCGCCATTTACACTCATTCCCATGAAGTTAGACACAATTATCAAAACAAGTGTTTACTTTAAAACCTGATGTTAGAATAGGTTTTCTGAATTTGATTTTTTAATAAGGATGGTACAAAATATTATTAAATTATTCCATTGTCGTGACTAACTTCATTGGAATGAGTTTAAATGGTGCGAAAATTTGTATCTTACTTCAGACGAATGACTGTAGATGGCGCTGACGTCGTTGAATATATAATGCACGTAATTGTTGGCCACTTGAGTCGGAGCAAGTGCACAGTACTTGAAAACGACTGCAGAATAAGCAGTCGAAACGTTGTACAATATTTATATTTTTAATAAATAATTAATACAAAATGTTGTCTATAATTAAAAATTCCCATAATAATAATAACACAAACCACAAAAGCATCAATAAACTTTCTTTTATTTGCTAATTTCAAAAAAATCAAGACGGTTTAACTCTCTCTTAAGAATTTTTCGTTAATCGAATATTATAGAAATTAATTAAAAATCTATAAATTTGAGGAAAATTCTTGAGTCAAAATCGATGTTTATTTTTACATTTTTTAGTAAAACATTTTTGACATGAAATGAAAGAATGGGATGATGACTTGAGAATCTCAGAAATGCTACAAAAATTCCTGCCTTCAATGAATTCTATCAATTTATATCAAAGTTTAATACAGTTTTTGTAAAGATAAATAACGTTTTCGATTCAAGAATTTTCTTCAAATACATAGATATACATTATTTCTCTTTAATTACAATTAAGGTGCGCGTCTCGGGGTTCTAATTTCGGGAGATTCCTGCGACCACAATTTTGAAACTATTGACCTCAAATTTTTTTAAAATTAAATCTATTTAAAATATCTACAACTTATAGAAGCCCTTTTTTTGATTTTAGAAAAAATAAAATTTTTTTTAGATTAATCGCATTAAATAAAAGATATTTTAAAAAAATTCGCTCTATATCTTATAGATAATTAAATTAGTAATCATTTTGTTAAAAAATAATTAATTTTTTACCGTTAATTAATTAGCTGGAATCTTTCAAATGAAATGGAATAAATCCTTTGTATCCCTATGGAAAAAACTAACGCCATCTCTTGCAGCCTAGAGTAACTCGGTAGTGAATCGTGTTCTAACGGTTTTTCGAGACGCGCACCTTAACAGAAAATTCTTAGAAAAAACCGTCTTAATTTTTGGAATTAGTCCACAATAAATAATACATAAGAAAAAAACCTTAGTTAACATTCCATAAGTTGAAATTCACAAAAATAAACCACGATATTGACAAAATGTCTATATGTGAATTTATTTTCTTTTTATTAATCCCTTTTTTAAGGAATGTTTGCCTTTTGACACGGATAGTATATTATCTATCTTTTGCATAAATAACATGGTCTCCCTGAAAATACATAGAAAATCAATTAAACTCTAACACCCTTTCATTAAGTACCCGAGTCTTTTTGTTCGTCTCTCTCTCTCTCTCTCTCTCTCTAAGTGTTTTAGTATTTATTTGGTTTTGCCGATCTTCTCTTTCTAGTGGGTCCTCGTAATTTATGCAAACGATAATACACACTAAATTATTTCTATAATAAATGACTTGAGAGAATTGTTATCAAACGAATCAATCAAAATTCTTTATATATATTCTTATTTCCATCTTATCATCTTTTCCAATAAAGTGAATCTCAATGAATTTTGAATACGAAAAAATGGAAACTGGATTCAGAACGAGGGGCCATAAGTGTCGTGCAAACTCACTTGAGACCTCGGCTGCTTTCCCTCGAGAGGTGTTCCAACAAATCTACACCTGGCCCTATAATTGAATAGTTAACATGGTCCAATTCAAGATAAAAATCCCCTCTTAAATATATATTTTCACATTATTTCCAAAGATAAATCACAGTTACTTTTGCGAATAAAAGACCATTTTATTTTTTCATCAATCAGAAATGAAAGCGAGCGTTTTAGACGTTGTCTGATGATATCGGAGAATTTACAGATTAATTTTTTTTTTTCCTCAGTTCCTCATATTTATATATATACAGCACGATAGCGGTATAAGTAATTATATAAATGTGGACTTTATTTAACAACAGCTTAAATAAAGAAGAATAACATATTTACAATGAGTTACCCGAGTTTTTTATTGCCTGCTTATCTAAAATCAAAAGGTGTGCGTTAAAAATATCTAGATCTGGCTAAATCATGAAAAAATATCTCTCTTCTATTTAATTTTTTTTTTTTTTTTTATAAATACACGCTCTTTATATAAAGTACATAATAGATAAATTATAATTTAATAAAGTAAAATCTGTCAATGCTACCACCCACGTAAATTGACCATTTTTTATGTCGCTAGTTTCATTTTAAGACATCAATATTTTGATACGAACCCTGAACATTGGCTTCAATGTCAATACTCAACAGTTTTTTTGCTGTGAGTGTACTGAACAATATTTCTCTGAGATCTCGTTATGCAAATCTTTTCGAGATATTAAACAATTTATCTATGTTTAATTGTTGTTGGGGTAAATGTGCCCTGGCTTCCAGGAATCGAACCCGGGATCTCCAGCTCGGGGCATTGGTGTTCTTCTCTTTGATTTTTGACCCATAATTATATAAACATACTTACAAAAATTGCTAAATATTCCTATGACTTTCATTTCCGAATGGGGGCATTCTTTGAAAATGAGATCTAAAACGGGAGGTGACTACCAGGAAGGACCAATAAAACTTCCAATTCACAACGTTTCGATCTAATTTTATTGGACCAAAAAGTGATGATCTTATCCTCAATCCACTTCCACATCCGAATTTTTTGAATATTAGTAATTTCTTAATCAAATAACTAGATCTGGAAAATTTTTCGTATTGTCTTCTCTGACCATTTGTTTTGTGATATTCCTTACATTATTAAATTAAATTTTAATTTTCATTAAAGGTTGACTTGAAAAAAAAAAAATAATAATTTGTCTCTTAGACTTGTTTTGCCTACCTAGTTTAATTAACTAGATCCATATTCGGCAGGAATTATTGATTTAATTCTCTTATTAAATCATAAAGTTTCAACTAGAGCCAACGGTTATCAGTTTAAAATTAAGTAATTATTGAATATAAATTGCCTGATAAGAAAAAAAACTTTGAGTACTAATGTGAGCAAAACCTTTCCCTATTTCGATTTCAATTTTCTTTGTGATTATTTAAATGAAGTCTCGTTAAGTTGAATTGCTGAAATTGCGAAAAATGCTAGATTTTTTGAGGTGACAAATTTCAAAATATTTCGCATATATAAAACAATCCATCTAGTAACGTTTAGGTTACTCTATTCAGAGTATCAATATTATTTTTTATAAGATTTAAACTTTCGACCGTTGGTTCTCGTTGAAACATTTTGTAAATTAAAATTAAATATACAAATTAAACACTAGGTTATTTGTTTCAAAGGTTTTATTAATTAAAAATTAACACTTGATACGTATTTCGACAATTTCTTGTCATCATCAGAAGTGACTACATTCTAATACATATAATGTAATCACTTCTGATGATGACAAGAAATTGTCGAAATACGTATCAAGTGTTAATTTTTAATTAATAAAACATTTGAAACAAATAACCTAGTGTTTAATTTGTATATTTAATTTTAATTATTTTTTAATATGAACTGAGCCAGGTGGCGATATTTTTGAGGCTTATAAAATTATTTTTTCTACAAGATTTCTTTTTTTCTTTTTTAAAATTCCAGGTCTAAAGAGGGTACAGAGGCCACAATTAAGTCCCCACCTGGGAGCTAGAGCCTGGAATATATGGTATTTAGTGAAATAATTTTAATGACCGAAAAGTTAAAATAAAATTTGGTACAGATGATTTTATTTTACCTTTTCGGTCATTAAAATTATTTAGCTAAATACCATATACTCATATAAAATCATCTATATCAGATTTTATTTGATCTTTTCGGTCATTAAAATTATTTCATTATATACCATATACTCTATAAAATCATCTATACCAGATTTTATTTTATCTTTTCGGTCATTAAAATTATTTCACTATATACCATATACTCAAGGCTTTAGCTCCCAGGTGATCCATTAATTAAAATGTTATTAGATGGATTGTTTTAATAAAAACTAGAAGTATAATACTTCTTTTATTATAAAAAAACTCGATTTGTATACCTATTTCAAATAATGTTTTGTCAACTTTAATAGTCCGGGAAATTTCTCAGTCTTACTCTAAATAGATAAACTATTTCAAATCGGTATGTAACACCTGAAAACGTCCCCTTTGTAGTGTAAATATAGGTATTTGTCGACTATTAATGGAGGTATTTATTTCCCCTAGTGATTTGTAGTCGGAGTGATCTTAAGTTAAGCCTCATGCATACATAAATACATACATACATAAATATAAGTAATTTTATTTCAGTTAAGATATAAAATTCAAATCTTTCGTTTTTAATTTAAAAATATAAAATGTTCTCAATTTAATTTTCAAAATCTTTTATTTTAAGAGTTGTTTAAAATTCCGCAAATTAACTGAAATAATTAAAAAAAAAAAAGAACTCAAGGCGACGTGACACGCAAGTTTTTTTTTTTATATAAAGGATGATATATATGTAAAATATTTTAATTTAGTTTTTTATCTGGTCGACAACTAAATTTACTCGTACAAATTATAAAAATCCTTGTAATTGTTTACTTACAAAGAAGACATCTTAGACTAAAGGATAATGAATAAATTTTTATCGGAATTTTTCTTCAACTCGCTTTGCTTAATTATTTTAGAATTAATATAAAAAAAAAATCTTCCTCTGAATTAAAAGGATTTTAGAAATGCAAATTTGTTACTTTACGCATTTAAACAAAAACAAGACAAAACTCTTAGATTATATATACAAAATGACATATAATAATTTATCCCTTCTGTTAGAATTTATTTAAATTAATTGTAAAATTTATTGAATAGAATTCTATATTTTGGTCGAATTTTTTTTATTTAAATTTATTCTCTCATTCTGAATGAGTTTTTTGATAACTTTTTTTTTTTAAGTATACTATACGTTTTAATATTAGTAACAACTTTGCTAATTTTCAACTTTAATATTAAAACATTTTTTTTTTTTATTTAGTTTAAAAAATTCTAATAAATTATTTTATCTGGGAAAGCAAATTTTACAGACTTTATTTAATTTTAATTGTATTTTTGTTTGTATGAATAGATATCTGATTCTGCCCTGTGAGTAGAACTGTAGGTAGAGACAGCTTTACAAAACTTGATTGATTAATTTGATGTTGTGGGGCTTCTTTACACTACGACCTTATAGATCTATTATGCTCCCCGTATCACTCTCCGGGTACAAGGCCCCAGGCCCAACCCTCAGGCTTGTAACTGAAGGGGTTATATTCATATTACTCCAGTAGAGACGGTCGAATTGTTTGAATTTTTGCGCCAAGCCGGGTTCGAACTCGAGTCTAATTTTATCTCGAATTATTTTCGATAAGCCACGTCACCTCCCTTTACTAAACTTAAATAAAGTATCAAAAAAATAAAATTTCACTAGTTTTACAATGTCATTTTACAAACTCGGTTGAATTTAGGTCTCAATTCAAAACACCTGGCAGGGAGGCAGTTCCATAAATAAGGAGGAAAGGCAATTTTTACTAAAACTAATTAGCTAGTTTTGTTAGTGGTTTTGAAGCAACAATAATTTAAATAAATTTTATCCTCACATATGAAGCAATAATGAACAGGTGCTTGTAAATATTGCAAATTGTCTAGTGTGTATAAATAAGTTTGTTCGGACAGTACCCCGTTAAGCATAGGCGCCGGAACTGGGGGGGGGGCAAGGGTGCATTGCCCCCTGGCACCCTACGGGGGGGCAGAGGGGGGGCAAAATATTTTTTTTTATTTCATTTATTTTTAAAAATGATATATTTTTATTTTTTGAAAAATAAAATCTTCTAAATTAAAAAAAAATTAAAAGAGTAAGAAATTCATTTTTTCCAAATTTTTTCCAAAAATTTTTGATAAAATCACTATCAAATTTTTTAAAATTTTAATTTTATTAAAAATGTGATTTTATTTAAAATTTTTAAAGTTTTATAGTAGATTTGTTTTTGTTTTATACTATTGAAACATATTAAATTATTTTAATTTTCTAAAAAAAAATTTTTTGCCCCCTCCTGATTCAAATTCGTTCCGGCGCCCCTGCCGTTAAGTCATAATAGAATCTAAATTTGTTTTTTAATAAAATTAAAAATTTGAATGCTTAAATTCAGAATTATAATTTATGGATAAAATTTTGATTTTACATCAATTTCTAGATATCAATTTTGTTTCTTCGCTAAAACCTTCCTTAATTAAAAATGTTGTGTCAGGGCTTTTTTTAAATTCGGCCCTTAAGTGCCCCAAATCGCTAATCTTGGAAAAAAAATATATTTATGGGTAAAATTTTGATTTTACATTAATAGACAAATTAAAAACCCCTAATTTTTTAAGTTATTAGATTTTATAAAATTTTTATACACTTAATCTATTAGTGTGTTTTAATAATTTTTTTCAATAAATTCAAATTTTCCATAGGATATTACTATTATAAGTATTTCTTTTAATCTATCTCTCTTATAATATATATATATATATATATATATATATATATATGGACCCTGTTACGCATTAGTGTGTCAAGCTCCAAAAAATTAAAAATCGAGTTAATCACGGAATATTGTTTCAAATGCCAAAATTAATCGTATTTTTTATGAAATATGTCCTAAAAAAATTTATATTTAATGTTACTTGCACAATTGACAAAAAAAAAAAAAAAAAATTATATATAATCTAATCAAAACAATTTAAATCAGAAAAACTTTAAAGTTAAATTTCTCAAATCTCGGTTTCTGGCGCTTGACACACTAATGCGTAACAGGACTATATATATATAGTTCGCTAGTGTCCGGCTGTCTGTCTGTCTGTCCGTCTGTCACGCTCTATTTAGGCAACTTCCCGTTGGAATTTTCAATTGAAATTTTATATGCATAAAGGGGACCTTCTAGGGATTACAGGAAAATTATTTTCATCCCGAAATTCCTATAACTTTTTGAGTTATTAATTCTTAAATGGCGCCGCGGCTAGTTTATTATAATATTACAATGAGTAATGCACTACGGAAGTTAAGTGATAAAAATAGAAGTTTTTTTTTTAATCTTTATCTAAATTTCAATTTTTTAATAATTAATTACACGATAACCCTTCGTCAGATCTGCTTTAAAAAATTATTTTATACGTATGTGATAGTAATTAATAACATATTAAAAAATTAGCTTTTAATCTTTTTAAGTTCTTTAATGTCCGAATTACCTTAATAAAAAATTTTATTGTATATAGAAAACTTAAACGAAACAAATCGATTGATTTTTATTACGTTATTTTCTTGCACTATTCTTTATTGATTTGATCAGTAACAATTTTGAATTTTGTGTTCAATATAAGAGTAAAATTTTTTTTCTCGTTGTAGAAATTGTAGAATTATGCACATCTCGTTTTTTCGGCATCGCCTTACGAATCGGATTTACCTGCTTTGAAAGCCTATTGAAAAAAATTTATTCCACTACCGGACAGAGAAAATGTAGTCTAAGAAGGAAAAAAGTATCACACTCCTCTGAATACATCATTATCATAAAGCCTTTTGGCGTCCTATTTACTCATTTACACTTGAACCAGGTCAATTTATAAAAATTATATAGATTTCCTCTATAAATGAGGTTAGAATTATTAAATTATCAATGAAAGTCTATTTTAATATCAGATTAAAAAAATTAATTAATTAAATAAGCATAGGGGAAAAAAAAGTTGACAAAAATTCATTTAAAGGGTAATAAAATGACACCCTCACCAGTCTGGTTTAATTACTATCTAAATTTTTAGACAAGGATATAAAATAAAATAAATAAAAAAATTCTCACGAATATTGTTTAATCTGGCTCATAAAGATAACTGAACAGCTGACTTAAATTTTTACTGATAGCTGTAACGTTTCCTATTAACTTAGTATAAGGAGAGAGCAATGAGGAACGTCTTAACAGAAAACAAACATATTTTATTTAAACGAACAATATATAAAAACATAACATATAATAACATAAACATAAATAATAATATTGAAAGTTTTTTTTAAAAAAAAAAAACCCCGGGGGGGGGGGGGAAAAAGAAAAGGGGGGGAAAAAAAAGAAAAAACCCATGATGACAGAACCCGACACAATAGCTTAAGTGTATCTTTGGTGCGTTGGATTCTTCTAATTTATTTTTTATGAAAGAAGATTTCAAAATTTGAATTACACAATATAACAGTGTTATATCATATATCATTTTTATATAAAAAGTGCCAGTGGCTAGCTTCCGGTATGTGTGTATGTGCCGATCAGGTCGCTGATCTTAACAGGAAGTGGAGCGGGAGCGGGAAATTTAAAATTTAAGTCAGAGAAGGAAATTTGTAATTATTTACAAAATTTAATTTCGTTGGCGTCTCCAGATTTTTATAAATTTTAACAAATACAGAAATTAGAAAAAAAGAATTTTAATTATATTTTTAAAGTTTTGAACATTTTTAACCATGAAGGAAATGAGCTAGGAAATTGAAATTGTATATTTAAGTTGGGCACCTTCCGAACTTGTGAAAATAAGTTTTTAAACAAAATTGGTCAAAAAGTACTAGTACTTTACTGATGTACTTTTTCAGTTTTTTTCGATTTTCTCAAAATTCGCTCTAAAGATTTTGTTTAAAATTCAAAAATCAATTATTTTTTAGATGCTCTTTAAAATGTATATTCTCATTTTCCTGTTGAAATCTTTTGAAGCACTCTTTACTCTTGTATTTCATAGGAAAGTAGGAGAAATGGTTGCCATGGATTTAGATTAAAATTCTTATAAATAAACTATTTTTTAGATGCTCTTTAATTTTATTTTGCACTGAGAAGTCCGTAGATGATCAGTCTGTGTTATTACTGTATTGCCAGACAGCTCTGAGGATGGTCTAGGCCTGAAGCCAAAACGTCAGCAGTAAGGACGTTAATTTAAATAAATAAAATTAATTGCATACGTCTTATTTCTTCTATCTTCATTACCATTAAGCCTACAATCACAGATCTTCGTCTATTTAATATAAAATTTAATATTATATAGGCCTCAATCTGAACAACTTCGAATGTTTTTTTTTTATAAAACAAACACCCAGTTTTCAAAAAATGAACCCTTCCAGAGCAATTTTAGAGATATAGAGCAAAATAGATTTTGATTGAAAATGGGCTCTAAAACGGCTTTTATTTAGAATGTTCAAATTATTTTTAACGCCGCACCCCGTAAAAATATGCAGATAGTTAGAATACATATAAATTTTAAGTTTCATCCCAATCGGAGGTCATTTAGACGTGCCGCAAACGGCTTAAAGTTTTAAAAAATCGAAATTTTCAAGATTTTTTTGCTTTGGTCACCCCTAATACAATTTTAGATATCGCTGAATGAAAAAAACATATATTTACGATATTCTATAGTTCTTTGGCTTTCTAAAAATCATTCATTCGTAAAAATCTGTTAATTATTAACGAAATTATGAACAAAAACGTGAGCAAAGAAAAAACTAAGTACTCACTGGTCGAAAAAAATGGACTTCAATTGAATTAAAAAGCGAACCCTATCTACGAGAAGCTAATGTATCCTCATGGAGCATAGGTTCACGGGCACTAACTTTATTATATATTATTAAAAAAAATATTTTTTTGAATCTGATATCTTTATTTATACTTCTAAAAGAACAAGAGGTCCATTTTTTCGTCCAGTGAGTGTACTTGTGTTTTTTCTTTGCTCACGTTTTTGTTTATAATTTCGTTAATAATTAACAGATTTTTACGAATGAATGATTTTTAGAAAGCCAAAGAACTATAGAATATCGTAAATATATGTTTTTTTCATTCAGCGATATCTAAAATTGTATTAGGGGTGACCAAAGCAATGATGGGGCAAAACTGAAATGATATTTGAATTCAGCATGAAAAATACTTCTAGAATTTCATATCTTCATTCTTGTGAAAGAAAAAAAGTTCATTTTTGTCGACTAGTGTAATTAATAAATAAGAAATTACATACCTATATAATATTTAAGGTATTATATACATCGCGTATGTAAGAGTATGGAAATTTATATAATTCCAGTATTTATTAATTCATATACCCGAAAAAAAGTGGGGGTGTGCCGCCGGGAGTTGAACCACGGATCCTCCAATTTGTCCCCCCCCCCCCACTTTTTTCGGGTATATGAATTAATAAATACTGGAATTATATACACTAATAATTATTTAAATTTTCATTTCTTAGCTGATGTTTTGATCTCTAATTATGGCCATCCTCAGTATATATTTATATTCGCATTCTACGTATCTTCTGGGAAAAACTTTTCATTTTTCTCATTTAAATTTTTTTCTTATTTCATTTTCCTTCTTCTTCTTCTTCTTCTCCTCGTCCAGGGAGAAATTTCTGGTTATGGTTATTCATTTTATATTCTGATAAAGTAAACAAATAAAGGATTTCATCAAAAAATCATTATTGTAATCTAATTTGAAAGGATAAACAAATAAAAACGTATACAGAAAGAAAAACTTTCACACTTCATAAATCATAACATAATGGAATAAATAATGAGAGTTTAATTTATTTTATTTAGTTACTTTGGTTTTCATATTAACTGAATAAATATCGAAGCAACGACGAGAGCCCTAAACGCTTTGGTTATGTTCATTGACCTTAAATTATTTGGTTTTAATCAGCATTATAAATTTGATAATAATAACGGCAACTGATAGAAATTTGAATTATATGCTTGTGATTATATTGTTTAATTAGTTCATTATCTTTAAACGTTTATTTAAATTGTATTACAAATATAGCTGAATGCGTTCCATTCCTTGGGAATTATGCAAAAAAAAAAAAAAAAACAAAGGGAAAAAACGAAATAAAAAAATCGCCAGATTGTTTTGCCATTCGATCTTCAAATATTTATTCCAGATGGCCGAATCTCTCTTTGATATTTCCTCTAGTTAAATTATTTTATTTCGTTTATTTTACAAAGCTTTCAACTGCTCAGGTTATTTAGCATTGGTGAAATGAGAGAAGAATTCCTGTCTAAAAGAGATTTGTGAGGGAGAGATTTATTTTCATATTTTATATTATATAATTTTTTATCTACTCTAATTTGACTCTTATAAGAAAAGATTTCATATTTTTAGGATAAATAGAATAAATAGCATTTTTTTAAAATATTGTTCTATTGATATTTAAATTTGTATGTTGGTCAACTCTTGGAATTTTTATTAATTAATTAAAATAAGAATCCATATATTTAAAATTAATTTTCAGTTCGTAAAAATTCATTTACATTCTTCTTTTGTGCCAAGTACCTGTCACTATTTTTGTAAAAACTGAAATAGGAAAATATTTATATTTGGTTACCATGGCAACCATTTCTCCTATCTTTTCTATAAAGCATAAGAGTAAAGTGTACTTCAAAACACTTTAAGGGCAAAATAAGAATATACTACATTTTAAAGAGCATCTAAAAAATAATTGATTTTTGAATTTTAATCAAAATCGTTGGAGCCAATTTTGAAAAAAATCGAAAAAAAACTGAAAAATTGCATTAGTAAAGTTCTAGTACTCTTAGGTCGATTTTGTTCAAAAGATTCATGTCACGTAGCAGGAGGGCACCTAACTTAAATATAAAATTTCAACTTCTTAGCTCTTTTCGTTCTTGAGATATTTTTTTTACAGACAGAACATGTGAAAATTTTTACTTTCTCTTACCTATATATAGTACGAGTATATATAGAGAGAAAGTATTGCGATCATGTCAAAAATTCGATGTCGAGATTTTGATGGATCTACATGTTTTGAGGTTCCCTGAGTACAAAAAAAGTGGGTCCCGAAAATTGGTCTGTGTGTGTGTGGACATTTTTGACCATGAAGTAAATGAGCTAGGAAGATTAAATTTTATATTTAAGTTAGGCACCTTTCGAACTAGTGTAAATAAGCTTTTAAACAAAATCGGCCAAAAAGTACTAGTACTTTACTGATGTACTTTTTCAGTTTTTTTCGATTTTCTCAAAATTCGCTCTAAGGATTTTTTTTTTAATTCAAAAATCAACTATTTTTTAGATGCTCTTTAAAAAGTATATCAGTAAAATTTTTTGTTGAAATCGTTTGAAGAACACTTTACTGATGTACTTTTTCAGTTTTTTGAGATTTTCTCAAAATTAGCTGCAACGATTTTGTTTAAAATTCATAAATGAACTATTTTTTAGATGCTCTTTAAAAAGTATATTAGTGAAATTTTTCGTTTGAAGTACACTTTACTGATGTGGAAGCATTCGTAGCTCAGCGCCATCTATATTACTTGTTTACAAAATGAATCTCAAAAAATCGATTTTTTTAATTAATTTTTCAACTTTTTTTTTTAGTTTAAAATGCAATATAATTACTAGTATGAAAAAGGTATTAAAAGAGTCAGACAGCTATTTTATTTCGTTTATTGTCTCAACGTTTTGGTCACATTTAGGACCACCTTCATAGCCAGACAATTGTTAACAATTAAATTTTCTCTTGTTTATTTTAACCATTACACGTACCTTTTGTGTATTACTCAAAATAACCCAAAGATCGAGAAAGGCCCTGAAGATGGCCCTAAATGTGACCGAAACGTTTAGACAATAAATGAAACAACCTTAGCTGCTTTTAATACTTTCTTCATACAATATCATCAGCAATATACCTCCTCAAATATAATTAAGAGCGTAAATAAAAACAAATTCTTCTTTTTAAGATGATCATCAAGGTTTTATTATTTTCCTCTGAAAGACGAAATTTCCTTTTTCAAGACATTAGTCCACAAAATAATTGTGAACCTTTTATATACATCCCTCCGAAACTGAATAATAAAGGCAAAAAATAAATTTGTTTTCTTTCATCGCCGGACTATTTTAAAGATTTTATATTAAACAATAAATTTACACTTATAAAATTTAATTTACTCTCTGATTTCAATGTTTTCAAACTCTCTTTTTAACTGACACCTCCCCGTTCCTATAATCTCTAATTTTATTTATAGTAATCGAATAAAATCCATTTATATTTTTATTCTATATCTATAGTTTAAATTTCCTCACTCTACCTCACTTGAAAATTATCTGCTATTGATAAGTATTGAACCGCTCTCTTTGTAGGAGCTTAATTTTTTTTTTAATAAAATTTATCGGTTATAATATTGTGCTAAGTTTAATTAAGAATTTCCCACATTTATTGGATATATATATATTTTTTTTATTTTTCTAAAAAAAAATAAATTTATTTTATAATTATGATTTGAAATTGTTAGAAAAATTGAATTGGTTTTCTCCCATCCTGTCGGTGATTTAAAAATAATTTATTGCATTTTCTAATTCAGATTCCATTTAATATTCATACATTTTATTTGATTTATCCATTCAAAAGAAATTACTTTTTGGGTACAATAATTGAAGTTAAATTATTATTTGGATTAGACAATGGTAGTGATGATTATATATATATATATAAATTGGAAAATTTGTTTTGCAACATATTTCAATTTAAAAAAAAAAAATAAAATAATAAGATTTTTAGATACTCCAATTCCGCATGTGAAAAATAAATTTTTGCAAAATCGAAATGAACGAAGCGAAGGAAAAGAGCGAATAGGAAATAAATGAAAAAAAATTTCTAACGTACATGGAGAATATTCATTGAATAACAAAAAGTTAAATCTGTATAAATTAAATATACATATGTAAATATATATTGATTAATACTGCATGCAAGTAGTAAAAAGTTTCAATTGTTTCACTCTGTTTGAAATAAAATTGATACATATTTAAATATAATAATAATCGAAGAAATGTAATCAGATATGAAAGTGGTTCGTAATTATGAATAGCGCTATTTTTTAAGAAACAAAAGAATTAAAAGCAGCCATCATCATCCCCTTTTTTTTGCGATTCGTCAATCGGAACGTTCTGGTAGAATCGTTTTGTTTTGTCAATTGCTTTGAAAAAGGGAACTATGATAATTTCTATTATCAAAATTTAAGCCCATCTACTTTCGTTTAAATTTTTTTTTTTACTTTCTCTTACCTCTATATATATATGTTAATATATAGAGAGAAAAGTATTGGATTCATGTCAAAAATTCGATGTCGAGATTTTGATGGATATACACGTTTTGAGGTCCCCTGAATCCAAAAAAGTGGTTTTCGCGACATGGTCTGTTTGTCTGTCTGGGTTCAATTTAAAGCATGAAGGAATTGAGCTAGGATGTTGAAATTTTATATTTAAGTTAGGCACCCCCCTAGGGCTTGAAAATAAGCTTTTAATCAAAATCGGCCAAAAAGTACTAGTACTTTACTGATGTACTTTTTCAGTTTTTTTTTTCGATTTTCTCAAAATTCGCTCCAACGATTTTGATTAAAATTCAAAAATCAATTATTTTTTAGATGCCCTTTAAAAAGTATATTCTCATTTTGCCATTGAAATCTTCTGAAGACCACTTTACTCTTGTACTGTACTTCATAGGAAAGATAGGTTAAATGGTTGCCATAAATATTTTCCCATACTTATAAATTATATATATATATAAAATTCGATGTCGAGATTTTGATGGATATACACTTTTGAGGTCCCCTGAGTCCGAAAAAGTGGTTTTCGCAACATGGTCTGTCTGTGTATGTGTCTGAGTGTGTGTGTGTCTGTGAACAAAATATATCAAGAACGAAAAGAGCTTGAAGGTTGAAATTTTATATTTAAGTTAGGCACCTCCCAGACATGTGACACGAAGCTTTTGAACAAAAATTCAAAAATCAATTATTTTTTAGATGGTCTATAAAATGTATATTCTCAAAATTGTTTGAAGCACACTTTACTCTTGTACTTTATAGGAAAGATAGGATAAATGGTTGCCATGATAACAAAATATAAATATTTTTCCATACTTATAAATTTTACATCTTGAATTCTAATATAACTAAATATATGTCGACACGAGAAATCTGGTTTGACAAGCACAGAGCACAACTTTCGATTACTGAAGGTAAGAGAAAGTTGTGTGCTGTGCGACACTCACACCAGATTTTTCATATTTAGTTACTTTAATGTTCTTTTTTTTTTGTGAAATATTAAGACGAATATAAGTTTATTCCCAAATGCTTATTACCAGCGAAATGGCTTAATACCCTTAGTTATCAGCAAAAATAATGTTTTCCCAGTGTAAGAGATTATAAGGTTGTTTTAATGAAGACGCCCTTATAAAATTCACCCCTTTATATAATATAAATAGAGTCGTATTTACGATTTCCCTTGGCGCTTGCCTAACATTTTTGAGGGGAGAACACACATCGAATCCCAATGTCTTCCCCTTATTACATTCCCTAGAAAAATTCCAAATTAGCTAAGGAAGGAGGCAAGAAGATCATTTACCCACCCTCTCTAAATAGAATTTGTCCCTTTTGGCATCCCCAACTTGATTAAACTGGATAAGAATTAACAATTCGAGGTATACGAGTAGAGTAGCTTTTCTAAGTGAAAAAAAAATAATGAAAAACACAGTCTGGTGATATTTTTACCAAATGGTGAATAGATATTAATTAATATAATGTTTAAACACAAATGAATTTTGATTTGCTTAATTATGACTAGTAATTGTATGGTATCCTAAATATTTGGATTATAATTACACATATCATCTGAACAATAGAGAAACACTCACTTCAAATGGACCTTTATAAAAATACAACAAAACAAAATAACAATAATAATTTATTGTTAGAAGTACAATGCAAAATTTCATCGAGGTTGATGGCCTATTTCATTATCACACATTTAAAATAAGATTTTTATTTTTGATTTGGTGCAAAGATGCAAAAAACGGCGGTTTTGGTAATTTTTCTACCTTACGTTCTTAGTGTAGACCAGTAAATAATTAATTTGAAGATCAGTAGTTTAATTCTTGGTCACTTCAAGATGGTGGTTGAAGAATAAATAAAACAAATTTTCTTAAAAATTATGTTTTTTATATAAGAGCATTCTTTTGGACATCTGCGCAAGATACACTTGTTTCGGCACCATGAATTGCCGTCTTCAGAGCCAATTTAACTACAAAGAATATACAAATTTAATGATTAAATTAATTTAAAAAATATAGTTGTTTTCTTCTTGGTTAATTCTCACTGATGGTAATTGAGGAAGTGAATAAAACGAATTTATTAAAAATTAGTCTTATATTTCAGAGCATCGTTAGACATGTGGCTGACAAGTTTGCGCAAGTTTCCACTTGTTTCGGCACAGTGAAATGCCGTTTTTAGAGCTAAAACAACTACAAATAATACATTAATTAATGATATATATAAAAAAATGACATAGTTTTTGATTATCATATCAAATTACCTCTTCACTAATAATCTCTATATATATAATCTTACTATAGAGAAAGACAAACAAAATTCATAAAAAAACCTTCAATCTGAAATCACAGATCAATGTTAAAATTAGTTAAAATAACATATTACATTTGTTAAAATTATATAAGTTTTTAAAAAATATACCTCCTTATTTTAAAAAAACTTATATAATTTTAACACAACTACCCTTCGCTAAGAGAAAGTTGTGCACCGTGCTGGTCACACCAGATTTTTTAAAACTTCATTTATGAATTTAGTGTACTCGAAAAAAAAATATTTTTTGTATATTTGTTTATTTAAAAATTTACAAACCTACAGTATTGTAAAAAGATTTGTGACTTTTTTAAATTGTTACTCACCATAAAAATTCAACAATAAATCACTGATGATGCTTTTTCTCGAAAACTCCGATAAGTCTGCAAGCTTTTGAATAAATAATTATAATTTTTAATAAATATACTGAACCGAAATTGACCACACCTTCCTACATAATTTAAATTACATTAATCAGAGAGAATATTCATATTAATATTTTATTTATATTATATTTTTTAATATAATATAATTCAGTCTGTGATATTTGAAATGTCCGAAATATTTATACCAGTATAAATTAGGAACTCATCCCTTCACCCAGGAACAAATATTTCATAATAATTAATTCATTTGGAAATTGTTAAATCGTTTAAATCCCTTTTTTTTTTAATAGAAATAGTTTGAGCAGGGTCGATGAAGATTATGTCACAAACACAGAGCGTTTCGACAGTGAAAAATTTGATGTCTATTTCAAACATTTATTAGAGTTTGATTAATTTCGTTTTTAAAGTTTTGACATACACACACACACACCTCGTTTTGTTGAATTTATTTACAAAGTAATCAGTGGTGAATTTAGAATTCACGATTGGGGTTTGGGATGACTATTTTCCAAATAAACTCCCATTGCCCATTTGTTCACAATTTTTCTTTTTATTTTAGTACAATGTCACAGACACTTTTAATTTCTTTAATATAAAAATCCATTTATCACTCCGATCCAGAAGTTTTTCAATTTCCATTATTTTGTTTCATTGGTTGTAGTTTTTCTTTAAACATATTAATCATATACGGTGGAGGGAAAAAAAACTTTATTCAATTTTAATATCATTGAAATTGAATTTGTAATATTTTTCAAAAGTCTTTCTTTCAATTAAAGTAGTTTGGTCTAGTTTAATAAATTCACTTTCTGTTCAATAAAATGCCATATTTTCTTTCGTATTATTTTTCTTTTACTCTTTTTCTTACGTATTGAGCTTCAATTTTACAATGTTCTCGACTTTTTCAATAAATTATTTTCTTTTTGAAAATTCAATTTTCTCTAATTTTTAATTAATGGAAAAAAAAGAAGAAAATCTGCTATAAATTTTCTCGAAAGTTATTAGAAAAATCCAATAAAGTTTATATATATATATATAAATTCACTTTATTTAACGGGATAAAAATGTGTTAGAGATGTTTTGAAAGGAATGGCTGCCGGTTACGTTTTTGCTATTAGTTTGATATTTAATATATAAACAATCAACATCTATTCTCTAAAAACAGACGTTAAAATTTAACATCATAACATATGAATAAGAGGGTAAAAATTATAAATGCAGCTAAGGTTATTTCTTTATTTGGTTAATTCACACAGCTGACGTTTCGGTTCCCTGTTTGAACCTTAGCTGAATTTCTCATTTTTACCCTCTTATTAATATAACATCTCAGCAATAAATTGTTTATATAACATATGAAGATGTTTTCTGCTTTTTCATGTTTTTACATCCCTCGATAACCTCTCGCGCATGCGCATTACTAACTTGATTTATTTTCATTCTAGTATGCATCTGACACACCAGCGTTAAAAAAATGCTATTCTCTAAACAAAGTTTTAACAGCGACGATAACATGCTGCTTTTATTCCAAAGCTGTCAAAATCATAACCTTACTTTTTGTTAACCAACGCCATTTTGATGCATTAAATGGCGTTAAAATATTAAATGCACTCCCTGGACATGTCATTAATTTTTAACACTATTGACTAAATCTTAGCGCTTTGGCGTTAAAGTTTTTGCTTACAGAATAGCAATTTGAGGCAAGGATGTGTTAAAACGAATTAACGCTGATTTCAGATGTTAAAATTTAACGTTTTTGCTTAGAGAATAGAACATGATTCAAAATTAATTATGTAAACTTTATAATTATTAAATTATTTATTCGTACGATGTTTAACTGCAAATTTGTCTATTTGGACAATATCTAATGTATGAAATTTTGTATACAAGCGCAGTTTCAATGACAAAAACCTGGTGAAAATTAACTAAGTTTATTTGAATTTCATTCCTCAAAAATGTAAACAACTCTTTAACTATATTAATGAATAATTTGGGAGATGAGTTTGTTTTTTAATGGGAAAATTGGATCTCCTGGACTCGAACCTGAACTTCCCGCTTTCTTTCTCCGTTTATCCTTGGTCGCCGGCTCACTATAAAAATATATAATCTAAGCAGGGCATATATGCAAATTGAAAATTTAAATAAATAAAATATCCACAGAAGCGATATGATTTAAAAAAAAAATTCCTCTTTTTTAGTGCATTTTAAATAAAAGCGTTTTTTTTTTAATTATAAAACTAGGAAGCCTACGGTTGATAAGTTTAATATTCAAGTATTATAATTCTTAAAGGTATTTTATACTGCTCCCGATCTCTTTAACCTGTGTATACTTTCAAGATAAAGATCGCATGCGTTCCCGAATCGGATTAGCGGAATTGGGTGAAGAGTATCGTGGTGTACCGCCAATATGACAAAGTATTAACACTTTCTGATACTGAAGTTTAACAGATTAATTAACACATATTAAAAAATAAAAGTATAATCCGTGGTTTCATTTATTTTACCATTGACAATAAATACAAACAAACTTTTCCTTTTTGAGAAAGATCCTTTGTTCCGAATGGAAAATCTTAATTTAAGATTAAACAAGCAAATAAGCATTATATAAAAGTAACAAGTGTTTATTTTAGTTATAAAAATTGCCGAAGCGATATATAAAGGGAGTTAGATTTAAATTTAAAATTTCCTCTCTCTATTGATCAAGAACAAATATTATTTACTCTCTTAATATAGTTTGCAAATTGATTGAAAAATTTGTTTGTCTGTTTGTGTTTCTGTCTACTTGCAGTTGGCATCAAAATTAGACCAATTAAATTGGAACTTTGTGTATGTATTACTTATGACCCGAGGCAGAATTTAAACTCTGGAGGGGTGGGGGTGGGAGTAGAAGGGGGATCTTTAGAATGATTTAAAATTAAAAAGACAATTTACTTTGAAATTTATAAGAAATAATTATTTTAATTTAATTATTGTGTATTAAAACTTACTCTTTTCTAAAGTATCATTAATATTTAGTTTTACTTTCTCTTACCCGATGTATGAAATAAATATAGAGAAAGTATTGCGATCATGTCAAAAATTCGATGTCGAGATTTTGATGGATATACCGGTACATGTTTTGAGGTCCCCTGAGTCCAAAAAAGTGAGCCCCGCAAATTAGTCTTTGTGGTGTCTCTGTGTGTGTGTGGACATTTTTGACCATGAAGGAAATGAGCTAGGAGGTTGAAATTTTTATACTTAAGTTAGGCTCCTTCTGAACTCGTGTAAATAAGCTTTTAAACAAAATCAGCCAAAAAGTACTAGTACTTTACTGATGTACTTTTTCAGTTTTTTTTTTTCGATTTTCTCAAAATTCGCTCCAAGGATTTTTTTAATTCAAAAATCAAATATTTTTTAGATGCTCTTTAAAAAGTATATCACTGAAATTTTTCTTTGAAATCGTTTGAAGTACACTTTACTGATGTACTTTTTCAATTTTTTGCGATTTTCTCATAAATTCGCTGCAACGATTTTGTTTAAAATTCATAAATGAACTATTTTTTAGATGCTCTTTAAAAAGTATATCAGTGAAATTTTTCGTGGAAATCGTTTGAAGTACACTTTACTGATGTGGAAGCATTCGTAGCTCAGCGCCATCTTTAAATCATCGGTGGTTAAGTTTGGAACTAAAGTGCCAAGAGCAACTAAATATATCTCGACACAAAAAATCTGGTGTGGCCAGCACTGTGCGCTAGTCACACCAGATTTTTTTTAATACCTAAATTATTTAAACTTTTTTCATCTTAAAAGAAAATAGCCGGTTAATTAGTGAATTGTATTTAATCGGTAAAAATATTTTACAAGAAAAAATAACAATTTTATAATCGTTAATTGAGGACTTCTCCATTGAATAATAAGAGAGTAAAAAAAAATATATATATTATGTTTCTTACACTTTATTCAAAATTTCTTTAATTAAAAAATTTCAATTTAAATTATTAATTAACGGTAATAAATACTATGCTTTTAATTGGGTATTTTAAATATTTTCATCGTAGTGGGGAGAATAATATTCAAAACAATTGTTTAATTATAAAAATTTCTCTCTCAGATGATTTCCGACCATTTAATATCTCCGTTCACTAAATGGGGGTTGTTTTTCTCTAATAAAAACACCAGGATTTTATTACTCTTCATCATTATTTGCTCTCTCTAATGGAGAATTCATTTACCTCTCTCTCTCTATGGAAAACAACCAACCATTCTTCTATCAATTCCTAGTCTATTGTTTTCTCATGCTAGCAGAAAAATTCAAATACTCTTCTTGTTGGTAGAAATATTCATTTACATATGTCATTTGAAATTAATTAAAAAAAAACTCTCTTCTAAGGGATCTTAGTAAATTAATTTATTTTTATTTAATTTACCTACTTTTTCTCTATATAAAGGAATACTCTTTTTTTTGGTTTCTAAATTTAGTAAAAAATTTAAGATAGAAATTGAAAAGGATTATATACCGCAGCGGTTCTCATTTCGCCACCCCCCGTAGGCGTATCTAAGGGGGTCCCGGCCCACCCCAGAAAGCTCCCCGCCCCAAAAACCTTCCAGGACCCCCGGAGGATGGCTAGTCCCATGGTCCCCCCAGCCAAATTCCCTAGCTACGCCCATACCCCCCTTTTCTACCTGGAAATAATTCTTCACCTACTGCAATTAACAAAAGTATAATTCTCGTGCGATGTTGCAGATTCCTATTTTTACTTCCATAACAAATGTGTCCCAATTTGGATAGAATATTTGAAATTTTAATGTCTTGTTTAGTTAATTCTAAGCCCTAATAAATTATCTGCAGACGCAAAAACTGGCAGGCAAAATTTTTTTCTATAATAGTTTATTGAGTGACGTTTCGTTCTCAAGAATTTGCATCAGGCAGTGAAGTTCTCTCTCCTGATATTCATCTTCACATAAATCTGCCTGATGCAAACAATTTTAGCTATTTTAATTTATAGGATAGCCGAAACGTCGGCCTAATAAGCTATTAAAGAAAAAATTAGTGTCTGTCTCTGTTTCTTCAAACCTTCCTTTGTATTACTCAAAAGCCACAACAACAAAATAAATTATTATTTTGTATTAATTTTTAAAAAATTAATTGACACTGATTAAATTAAAGAAATTGCACATTTGTTGTTATTAAATTAAAATACTTGTTTTCTGATAAACTTTATTTGGTACAACGTTTCGGCCACTAATTCTGTAGCCTCTTCATTCAACAAACCCAAAACGTCTTACCTCTAGTGATCTACATTTTGGACTAAGAGATCACTAGACATAAGCTGCTTTGTGATTGTATCTTAAGAAGACAACAGAATGAGTGACCTAAACGTTGTATCTTACTTATACAATAGACCACAGTTTACCCGAAAACAAGTATTTTTTTTTTTTTTATTTAAAATCCGATTAAGTTAATCTGCTCAAGTCGACGCCTCCCTTCTACAGCTTCAAATCCTCCACTCTCTCCCGAGGGACGAGTCCCGCAGTTTGAGAACCTCTAATTTACTAAGATAATAATATTTCTCGGATGTGGAAGTGGCTGTGATTAACGATGAAATCAATGTCAGGAAGTGGCAGCCAGGAAGGAGTAGTCTCTTCAACGATGAAACTCGCAATCCATAACCTTTCGTTCTAATTCTATTGGACCATCATCACTTGTTAGAGTGTTGTCACTTTTTAACACAGTTGAACAAGTCTTCATCTTCATATATACATAATATATTCACATATGTCAATTGTGCTCAGGGGCCCACATCTCGTGGGTACCTGGAGACCACGATCTACCCGAGCTGGAACTGGCAGTCCTTCAGTTCTTTACATGTCTGTCCCTTCCTTCTATATTTTCAACAGACCGTGGGACGGGCCGGCCTGTTCTATTTCTTCCGGTCGCAAAAACCCATTTCGCCAACTCCGCATTGCGGAAATAAGGCTAGGAAAGAAGAAGATTCACATATGTCAACCTCAACGCCGGATCCAATTAAATTAGACCGAAACGTTGTGATTGGGAGTTTCATTGATAAAGGGACTACTCCTTCCTGGCTACCACCTCTTGTCATTGATCTCATCATTAAGATAATAATATGCACGAGATGATTGTATTGATTGGATATATTTAATGTCACCTGAAATTGAACAGACATCTTCAACTTTCACAACGAATAAAGTACACTTGAACAAATAAAATCTCAAATGAAAATAAATAAGAGAAAAAATATATATAACAAAAAAGATATTTTGTTATAACTTCTCTCTGGAATGGAATGAATTTTTTATTTTTGGCATTATTTGATAAATTGATCACACATGACTTTATATTTTAGAGTTTTTTTTAATTTAATTATTTTTTCATAACCTATCTATTTCTATTTTCTAAATTAACTTTACAATTATGAGTTTTTTTTCTATTTTACAAACTTAAACTTTTATTATTCACAATTTAGAATTTTATACTAGTCGATAAACATATGTTTTTACATTCGACAAACATATCCGTTTTATGCATTTTCATAAATTACTTTGTTTCCATTAAACAAACAGAAACACGTATACCTTTATTTATTTAGTCAATCTATAAAAAATCTAGTCCACTTCTAATTAAATAATTATTTTCTCCTTTTTTGTGATCAAATAATCAAACAATGATAATTGATTTATATTAAATTTATTAAGATATGAATATTTATCAAACTAATTTATTACGTCAATTAATAATATTTTAATTTTCCAACCATGGGCAAAAATGATGGAGGGGAAAGTGCCTCCCTCCAGCTCTTTCTAATACACCTATAGGTCTGCTTCGTAACAATACTATTTATAAGAAACTTTCTCCGATAACTTAATCAGCAATACCCTCTAACTAAATATAACTTATATAATTTCTGTCTTTAAATAAATGAAGAGGGAGAAATTAATTAATAAGCTTTCTCAAAACTTCATTTTATTGTAAAAAAAAATCTGATATGACTGACGGACAGCACACAACTTTCTCTTATTATTAGGGGAATTTTTAATTATGTATTTGTTATTAATTATTTATTAAATAAATACTGTACAATGTTTCGACTGCTTATTCTGCAGCCGTTATCATTTACCATGCACTTGCTCTGACTCAAGTGACTAACTGTCACGTCCGTTACGTGCCTTTTTATATACAACGACGTCAGCGCCATCTGCAGACATTCCTATGAAGTTAGATACAAATTTTCCTGCCATTTTCACTCATTCCCATGAAGTTAGTCACAATCATCAAAGCAAGTGTTTACATAAAAAGCATCATGTTACAATAAGTTTTTTTTTGAATTTTATTTTAACATAGATGGTATAAATTATTATTATTAAATCATTCCAAAATTACATATATATATATATTTAATATTTTTTCTCATTCAACACAATGTTCCACATTATTATTTTTTAAACATATATATCCATCTTCTTTGTTGATATTTTTATTAATTTCTATCGACTCTTTGACTTTTCTTTTCCACCACTCATTTTCAACGTGAAGCGTTTTGACATTGTCGAAATTTATTTTATGGCTAGTTGTTAGAGCATGTTCTGCAATTACAGACTGATTTGAATGTTTCCATAGCAACCTTTTCTCTTATCTTTCCTATGAAGTACAAAAGTAGTGTGCCTTCAAAGATTTCAATAGCAAAATGAAAATATACATTTTAAAGAGATTGTAAAAAAAAAATTGATTTATAAATTTTAAACAAAATCGTTCGAGCGAATTTTGAGAAAGTCACTGCAAAAAGTACATCAGTAAAGTACTAGTACTTTTTGGCCGATTTTGTTTAAAAGCTTATTTTCAAAACTCAGGAGGGTGCCTAACTTAAATATAAAATTTCAGCCTCGTAGCTCAATTCCTTCATGCTTAAAAATGTCTACACAAACACAAACACACACAGACCAATTTTCGGGAGCCATTTTTTCGACTCGAATTTATGACATGATCGCAATACTTTCTCTCTTTATATATAGTTCATATATGGAGTAAGAGAAAGTAAAAAAATTAAAGTTTTAAAAAAGCTGGTTAATTTCATTAAGCATTCGCGGCTACAGAATATAAAATATTTTATTATATTTTTATATTATTATTTATTCATAAACAGACGGAAAAGAAATTCATAAATTTTTTTGAAAAAATAATAATAATGCCTCATAAAATCCAATATTAGTATTCTTATTATTATTATTATTTTTTTTTTGTGAAATGTGGAACTAATGGATATATAGCACGTTCCCTAAGAAACTACTATTCAAGTCAGTAAACAAGTTTGCAAACCCCCAAAAAAAAGAGAAAACATAACGAGACGAATATATCTTTTTCACTCTTTATTTTTCTTTTACAACCTGAGATTTTTTTTAATAGTTTACTAAAACTATAACAGAAAGAATTGGTTTAAAAATTTGCTTAAATGTCCTTTTTTTCGTACTCTCTCTCGCCTTTTTCTCTCAAATATACTATCAAAAAAGAATCATTAAAGCGCAAATGGCTTTGAATGAAAAAAGTAGAAAAAAAAAAAAAAAAACTCTTGAGATTTTTTTTGTTCTTCAATGTAAATGTTTACTCAAGGTGTGATGTTATTCGTTATTTTCGTCGGATTAAGATATAGCGACTAAGGCCCGTATTCTCAATCAAAGTTTAAACGAGAACTTTTCGTTTCAATGAAATTTGATAGTTTAAAGCAGGGGTGAGCAAACCAAGTTTTCTTTGTGCCACTCATCGACCCTCTTTGATAATCATTAATTAATTTAATATTGTTTTCAAAAATATACACAAACATGCTCCTATACCCTTTTCTTTACTGGTATTAAAATACATAATATTTCAACCTAGCATTCAGGACTATTTATTTTGAAAATTCTGGTGTGACAGCATACAACTTTCTTTTAACTTCAACAATTGAAAGTATGTTCTGAGCATGTCACACCAGATTTTTGGTGTCGACATATAAATTTATTTAGTCTTCAGCAGAACAATAGTATTGAAAAAATCTGGTGTGACTGGTCGCAACTTTCTATTACCTTTGGTAAAATTGTTTTCTGTGGTGCTGCTTGTCACACCAGTTTTTTTGTGTCGAGATATATTTAGTTTCCGACAGTACGGTACATTTGAATTTGAAAAATTTATAACTCATTTGTTTATTTATATTTTGTTACCATGGCAACCATTTCTCCAATCTTTCCTATGAAGTATAAGAGTAAAGTGGTCTTTAGAAGATTTCAATAGCAAAATGAGAATATACATTTTAAAGAGTATCTAAAAAATAATTGATTTTTGAATTTTAAACAAATTCGTTGGAACGAATTTTGAGCAAATCAAAAAAGACTCTAAAATTTGGCTGAAAAAATATATATATATGCGAAGATAAGTTTTATATACATATATATATTTATTTATTAAATGATACAATCTAATATTAAAATATTTGAAAATTTAAATCAGTCAAAAATTATGACAATTATGTATATATATATATATTCGCATTTATTTTGCATATTTATTGAGTTTTTACTTCATATGTATATATATATAATTGTCATAATTTTTGACTGATTTAAATTTTCAAATATTTTAATATTAGATTATATCATTTAATAAATATAACAAGCATTTCGAAATATAAAAATATGACCATATTTACTTCTTTCTATTATTAAAAACTTTGACCGATGATGGATAAATAAAATTTTCTGAAACGTTTCAAAATTTTAATGAAATTATTGTGTCTATTATTTAGCTTCCTGTCCCTATATTCTCTAAACTCTATTTGAATACAGCTATTAATATTCCATCTCATATATTTCGCATTTATTTTGCATATTTATTGAGTTTTTACTTCATATTATATGGCACCTATAACTGAGGGTTTTTAATAATAATGAATGTGTTTGTTAAACAAGCCTAGAGGTTAGTTTAATTTTTCACATCCCGATTAATTTAAGAAGATTAAAAAAATTGAATCGCAAAAGTTTATCTAATATTATATCATTTGAAAGGTCATTTATTTCTCTCTTGTTTTATGATTTTTACCAAGGAATGGCCGAAGGAAAAAAATACCAAGAAAAAAAATAATTTTTGAAATAATGTCGGAACAAAAGTTTGAAAACCTCTGGGTTAGATAAATCAAGAACCCTTTGGCAAGTGGGTTACGCCCTTCGGCCTCCGATAACTTTCATCGACTCCTGCATCCAACATTTGGTTGAGTCCCAGGGTATATATCGTATATATCGTGTGGTCTATCCAATCGTAATCCGCCCCGAGCACAAAGTCTCCAAATATGCTCCAAGTTTGAGTAACCTGTGTCGTGCTGAGTGTTATAAAAAAAACTTCTCCATTTCATACAATTCTACTATTATTTAGTCAATTTGACATCGACAAAAGCCAATTCGGAATTTACAATAGAATTTATCCCTCTTTTACTAGTTGTTTGAAAATTGGCGGCGCCGATCGTTTTCACTTTATAAATTGCCGTCATTTCTTTGATTTTAATCAGAAATTTTATGTCGCAACCGAATGGGTTAAATTTTAACAAAATTGTAAATTTCCACGTCTTTTAATTACGCTATTTAAAAAAAAGCAATTATTTAAAACAGAATATTGCCTCGATCAGTTTATTTTTTTTAAATTTATTAATCTACTGTTATAAAAATTTGAAAAATTTTATTCTCAGAAGAACATTACACACTACAAACTCGTTTCTTTGCATTTAAAATGGACTATACCTCTTTGTCTCTTCTTAGTGCCGCAGTATAATTTATTAAAGTTAGTTACATTTTTCGTAAGGGTGATTTTTTAATTGAACCCCTCACACTTGTTATTATAATTGAGTAATAAATTGCATGTTGCTTTTATGTTTGATTTAAATACGACATTCCGTGAAATTTACCTGACGAAGATCACAGAATAAATGACCGAAACGTTTAATAATTATCACATTTAAGCTGTTTATTTATTAATACATTAATTGAATTTCGTGAAAATCTGTGCTACAAAATGAAACTTTTTTCTGGCCCCGAGAAAATTCCTTCAGATTCTTAAGTAAAATGACCCTGAATCCAAATATGACCTCCGTTTTCCCCCACCACGTACCGTTTTCGGGGGGAGCCCCCTACTTATTTCCACCCCTTTTCGTTAATTATAGGGCCGCGAAAAAATTTGGAGGGATGAAAAGGAATATTTTAGCCTTAACATTT
>JAKCPI010011437.1:0-22127 GCA_023213315.1 Euborellia annulipes
AATTGGAATTTTGAAAAATGGCTTCTTAAATGACGCCTAGGGCCCAAATGTAATCTACATGCCAAATTTTAACTTTCTAGGCCTTACAGTTTAGGCTGTGCGATGATTGTATGCCAATCAGCCAATCAGCCAATCAGCCAGTCAGTCAGTGAGTTCTCTCTTTATATATATGGTATATTATTTAGATTTGGCCATAAAACTTCCTATATTTGAGAAATTTAGATGAAAAATTGTACAATCCCACATTTATTCGTAAAATGCTTTGTTAGCGAGGTGAATAGCTGAATCAATACGTAGTAGATAAATAAAAGGCCGAGCAGCTATGTTTATTTCTTTAATAGAGAACCCACAGCGACTTTTCAGTCGACTATGTGATCATCTTCATGGCTAGAGTTCAGTCATTAGAAAAACCTCTTAAGTTCTTTGACAGACATTTCATAAAATTCATTACGATCTATCAGATATAATGCATTCAGGGCCATAAGTCAATATACCGTATATTCTAATGACTGAACTCTAGCCATGAAGATGGTCGCTTAGTCGGCCGAAACGTCACTGTGGGTTCTCTATTAAAGAAATAAACCTAGCTGCTCGGCCTTTTATTTATCTACTAAAATTGCTTTCTGGGTGAATTCATATACCCGAATGCCGTGCTGTGGTCTAGTGGTAAGGACACGCCGAGTACAAATTGGTGGATCCGTGGTCGAATTCCCGGCGGCACAACCTTGAATTAATAAATATTGGAATTATATAATATAATATTTATATTATAAGACGTAAAAACAAAACGTCTGGCGTCTCCAAAAAGTTGATTGACTTTTCAATTCATTAATTAAAAAGAAAAAATACTCTAATCGGATCACAACTAGGTATCGATGCTTTTGTTCGGGTACTAGTACTTTTTGTACTCGATACTTTACTCATGTGAGTATTTTATATCGAATGAAAAATACTCATTGACGTTGTTTTGAAACGGACATGATAATCATTATAGATTATAAAGGTGGTTACTTGTCATTTATGAGGGGATGGTCCTCATGAAGAATAGTGAAGACAACCACCTTGGGATGATCCTCATTATTTGTCATCTATGAGGGATATTCTTCATGAGGACCATCACCTCATAATTCTTTGGTCTTTTCGGCATCTTAGGCCATATAAACTTCAACAAAACTCAATTATTCTAATTAGGGGGATCAAGCACATTTATTTATACCATTCAAATGATTTAATTTAAATAAACGATATGGACAATTTTTTTCTAAGCTAATGTAATAACAATAAATTGAATAATAACCGATATATTTAAATGAATCGTTCTGTTTTTAGAAACATTTTCTGTTTATATTTATATATAATTGTGCATGAAGAGGAGAATAACGATGCGTAAAGTTAACGGTTCGATGAGGCGAAGTTCCGATGATCGCTTCACTTGTCACAGGAGAGAGGGAGAGAGAGAGAGAAATGGTACATGAATCCTCTAACCCCCAAAGCATCACTCGATAAAATGTCACAAGTGTACAGGCAGCTGGCGAGGTCGCATCTTTCACAAAATATGAAATTGTAGATGCGAGCTACATTAAAAAAAATACATTTATGGTGCCAAAATGAAATTCTTCTTAACAAATGTGTCAAATAAATGTCAACTCTTCTCCTTTATTTAGATGATGAAAATGAAAAGCGCATAACTCATTTTAAATGTTCAACAATTTTGTTACTTCAACTCGGTCATGTCATCATTGCTTTTGAAAAATTTGAAATTTATTTCCTTGTGTGCTTTATAGAAATTTAATATAATTAAAAAAAATAATAATAATAGAAAATTATATCACTGTTGTGATTTTTAATCTTGAGTGATTTATTTAATGTCATTTTAATTTGTCATTTATGACACTCTCCCACACATTCACACAGTATTTTCGACAACTTGGCCATTTAGCCGGTGGGCCTGGCAAAAAGAATGAACAACAGCCACCAAGATCAACGTTGTTAAGCAACGCCAAGCGGTGCTGAAAACCGGGATAGGTGGCCCCCGAAAAAAAAAGACCGTTGAACGCCCGCCGGAAGCCATCGATACATTGTATTTAATATATTTACATAATAAATGTATAAAGTCAAATGGCATCTGCAGCCGAAATGACTTAAAAAAAAAAAAAACTTGGCCATTTAAGACTTTGACAATAACCGTTATTATTTTTAAAATCTATTGGGAGTCCAGGCATTTCTATTTAAGCCATTTGGTATCCAAATAGCTTAAATAAAATCATCGGACTGCCTGGGGTTCGAACCCGCTACGTTCGGTATAGAAGGTAGGCACGCTACCAACTAGACCAAGCCCGTAGGGGGGGACGGTAATGGATTCATTCGACGATAATAAAAAACGGTTTTTCTCGAAAGTCGGTAAAAATTTTTAGCCGGAACATTTTTTTTTTGGGAAAAAATTTTCCCAGGAAAAAATATTTACTTTTTTAGAGACAATTTTTTGCGAAAATTTTTTTTGGAAAAATTTTCCCGACCGAAAAATATTTTACTTTTTTTTTAGAGACAATTTTTTGGAAAATTTTTTTTTTGGAAAAAATTTTTCCCCGACGAAAAATATTTTATTTTTTAGAGAAATTTTTTGAAAATTTTTTTTGAAAATTTTGGAAAAATTTGGTTGAAATTTTTTTCGGAAAAAATTTTTGCGAAAAATAGGTTTTTAATTTAAAAAAAGGTTTTTATCGAATAGAGGTTGTAGGTTTGGAAAAATTTTAGGTTTTATTTATCCAGCCCCCCGTAGGCAATTTATTCTATAGATTGAATAATAGAACGTGGCTGTAGATGATATGTTTAATAGGAAAGAGGATGCAGTCAAATAATTGAGCCTCTATTTGGTGATAAACACTCTTTATTGGGAGGTTTCGGCTGGGATCAACCCTGCCAGCTTCCTTTTTGCCAACTCATGGCGAGGTGGGTGCATTCCAAAGAGCCAAATTTGATATAATTACAATACCTCTCTTTGTTAAAAAAAGACGGTAGGTAGCTAAAAAAGAAATAAAAAATTCTTCTTTTAATTGAATTAATAGAACTTTCCTACTTTGAAAAAGTTTAAGCAAACTAAAAAAAGGATTTGTCCGTAAATTAATTATTTAATAAAATTTTTGACATTCATAAAGAGAGATAAAATTATAAAAGAAAATTGAAGAATTATTTATTTATTATTTCATCTCTTTTAAGTAATTCTTTTGAAGATAAGAGAAGATAACAGAGAAGGATTTTGTTATTATGACAAAAGAACAACAACAACAACAAGATGACAATAAATTCCAAATTCTTTTTAATTCAATAACAACAATAGAATATTTTCAATTCATGTTATAACTTGTAAGAATTATTTCTTATCAAATTGTCTTTATGATTATATTTATTTCATCTGGCATGTAATATTCGTCTTTTCTCTTAACTCTCTCTCTCTCTATTTCTTGCCTTTTCTACATCAATTTCCGTTTTATTGTCAACATCCAATTTTCCGGAATGAAGAACAAAGATTCTAAATTGTAATTATTATTAATTCAAGTATAATATCTCTGTTCTACTTTATATGAGTTTATTGTACTTCCTATTATTTCATGGTTTCCTGTTTTACTTTAATAAGCCTTCATTAAACGAGATGAATGCACAGTCTTAAATTTATTTTACTGGAGGGCGGGGATCTAATTACATTGATTCAGAAATAAGGGACAGAATTTCAATTTTAAATTTTTTAATCACACTTAGGTGTGATCAGATGCACCAAGCCCTTTGTGTCAAAAATACTATGGCTTTTTTTATATATAAAAGATACCATTATGCTATTGAAAATACGAACTCACAATGGAAGATTCGAATCGCTACTGTGGGGGAACCTGATTGTTAGCTATAACAGTATTAAAAATCTGGTGTGAGTGGTCACATTGCACACCAATTATTTATTATATCCGTTTATTTTTATTTTTTAATTTAAAATTTAAAAAATGTACTGTTTAATAAATCACTCACACTCTTGGAAGAAATAGCTTTCCCCCCCCCCATCCACACCACCTTGTTCTAGACCCAGATGTTGTTTCAATGAGCGAAACCAACGAAATGAGTTGAAGAAGTTTCACAAAGAATAATAATGCCTCGGGAATTTATTTTCTTTCAAAGACCGTAAGAAAGAAAGAAAAAAAAATCTCCGAAACAGAACTACCCTAGTCTTGTATTTTGCTTTTATTAAATTTTTTTTATTTTTATAGAATATATATTGTATAACTTAGATGTGTATAGAATATTGGTTAGGATAATAATTTTCGATGTAAATAATAGTATAAGTCTCTCTCCTGTCTTATTTATTATGAGTTAAAAGATAAATCCTTTCAAGGTACATTTATTTCAATAAAGAAGATGAAAATTTAAAATTCAAATTTCGCTTTCTGGAAAAATTTCTTATCCTTTTGTCGGTATTTGTTTTAATCATAGGGTAATATTATTTTAACTCAGAGGCTCCACATTCTGAAGCCATTTTGAATTTTTTTTTCCTTTTCTCTCAGCGATTCTTTCCTCTTTAATAAAATTAAAATAAGGGTACTAAAGAAGTGAAACAAACTCAAAACTACATCCTGATTGGAAATATATTAGTATTTGTCAAATTATCTAGTGAGTTTTATAATTATTAACTGGTTCTCGAGGCAAAAATGTGTTGAGTCTACTCTCGTCGCCAACAGAGTTTTCTTGTTTCCAGGTGACGTCATTGCTCAAGTGAGCGATCCTCCCTTGAATAAATCAACGAGAATGGGGGAGACGAAACGTTTCGTAACGGTTTTGAGGTATAACCGTACGAAAAGAAGTTTCCCTTTAATCCACTGGGTCCCAAATTATAGCTGTAAATTATGTAATTTCTTCTTACATACTGATGCTTAATGCGATGGACATTCTAAACATCGGAAAAATAAATGCAATTTTTATTTATATCTTTTGGTTGCTTCTTCACTTTCTGCTACAATTTAGTATTTTTTAGATTATTTATTTTATAATCGTCTCGGATGTTGTATCTGTTATTAACAGAGGGCTCATCGGAGACTGGCAAGATTCTTGGAATCTTTCATCCCGTTTCAAGGGCTCTCACTTGTACCATACTCGATTATGGTTATAATTCCATAAAGGGCGTGCTTTGTTGACTGTCATCTTTATAGGAATTTAATTGTATTAATTACTCGGTTACTCTGGGACATGTAACCTCTCCTAAGCGATTGCATCTTTTTAACCTGAGAAAACATCCATGCTGTGAGTGCGACAGTGTAACCATAACAGTCTCTCTGGATTGCCCAAGAAATAAAATTGCTACATGTCACAATTCAAGATCTGTTTCCTATAAAGATCACTAACTGCAATTTGGAGCAAGATGACATAATAAAATTAATAATACAATTTTTAATTGCATCTCGTCTGTTCTTGTGAAATTATAAACACAAAAACGTTTAATTGTATCTTTTAACTTTATTATTTGATATTGTGATTTTATGAAATTAAGAAAAAAAAGTAAAAATAGTTCATTCATGAATTTTAAACAAAATCGTTGGAGCGAATTTTGAGAAAATCCAAAAAAAAAAACTGAAAAAGTATATCAGTAAAGTACTAGTACTTTTTGGCCGATTTTGTTCAAAAGCTTATTTTCACCCCTTGGGAGGGCGCCTAACTTAAATATAAAATTTCAACTTCGTAGCTCTTTTAGTTCCTGAGATATTTTGTTCACAGACACACACAGACAGACCATGTCGCGGAAACCACTTTTTTGGATTCAGCGGACCTCAAAACGTGAAGATCCATCAAATTCTCGACATCGAATTTTTGACATGAATCCAATACTTTCTATATATATTAACATATATATAGAGGTAAGAGAAA
The DNA here is from genome assembly GCA_023213315.1 of Euborellia annulipes. Lineage (NCBI taxonomy): Eukaryota > Metazoa > Arthropoda > Insecta > Dermaptera > Anisolabididae > Euborellia > Euborellia annulipes. The sequence goes on from JAKCPI010011437.1 coordinate 5,902, forward strand.
GAAAAATATAGAACTAGTAATTGGTCAATCAGGGGTTGTTATGTATACGTGGATGGCAACCACAAGTTACCCGAGCTAAGGTTTGCAGTCTTTTTTATGTCATTTCTCTTTCAACCGTCAGAACGTTCAAATAGATTATTCTCACAATGAGTTTTTCTTTTATTATGTCGATTCCGAAATACGCATTAAGATATTTATTGCTATAATCAAACTGTCATATATGTAAATTTTTAATTAACATGAATTATACACACACTTTAATCAACTTTATATACATAACTATGTAGGATTAGAATAATAAATACCAAATTTTAGTTATCTATTTAGACCAAAAAATTATTACTAACAATTGTAAGTAGCTAGAAAGAAGTAAGTTTAGGACAAGATATTTATTTTAAATAAAGAAACAGAAGAGTATTTATTCCGTTTTGCACAAATTTATTTCACACATCTAAATTTCACTTATTTATTCTCTTTGCCTTACTTTCTCTCCTTTAACTATTTATAAACTTGCCTCTGCTGATTCCACTTTAAACCAAATTTATTATTTATAAGTTATTATTATCATCATCATGATCACCGGCATTTGACAAAGGAATTTTGTAGTAAAATAACACGGATGGGTGGTTACTGGAAAGATGTAAAGGAGAAGGCATTTTGTATAAAATATCTTAGAGATCTCGCCATCTTACCCTCCTTTAGATTCGTCATCTTGCCCAGATCCGCCATTTTTATTTCGAGCAAATTAGATCGGAAATAAATAAAATGATACATCAATCAATACGTCTTGAATATCGCTTTATAAATATCCTATGATAAAATACAAAATAATTACTTAATGAACGCTATCCCTTACGAAAAGTTGCCAAAAAGTTACAGAAGAGTAACCCAAAAACACTTTTTCGCGCACTATCCCCCCCAGGGGGGGGGTTAATTACACTAATGGGGGAGTGAGATGTTGTGGCTTGATACGCATAGGTGACCGCCAGAGGTCCCTAATGAGGCCGGACAGATGCTGCTATTGAGAGTATTTTTCACAAAAAATCAAATTCGTCATCTTACCCGACTTACCTCTACTTTTTTAAGTTTTCTCAGTCATTAAGGCACTAATAAAGATTAAAAGCTAAATTTTTAATATGTTATTAATCACTATAACATAGGTATAAAATAATTTTTTGAAGCAGATCTGCCGAAGGGTTATCGTGTAATTGATTATTAAAAAATTGAAATTTAACATGTAGTCTATAGGGAATTTAGACGAAACACACACATCGAATAATGTACCCACTCCTGATAAAGATAAAAAAACGAAAAACATGTATTTTTTATCAATTAACTTGCGTAGAATACGTTAAAAATAAAATCAAAATTTACTGACTAAGGCCCTTTAAAAATATTTAAACAAGAAAAAAATAAGTCACGTAACTCAGACCATTGCGGCAACGTCTTATAAAATAAAACGCGTTTCACGCTTTCACTTACATTTTTTCCATTAGACCATATTTTTTTCTTTTGCATCGTAGAAAAGCAAATTTTGTAAATATGAGAGAAATTCTAAAGAAAATCTAGTAATATACATTTATTACTTATGGATTTTTTTAAATTCCTTTGAGCTACTCTTGATTTATGCATTGGCATTTAGTTATTTGGTAGCCTGCCTTGCAGTAAGCAAAAACGCACTATTTATGCTCTCCATAATATAATTAGAAGAAAAAACTTTCACTTTTACTTTATAAATTTTTGGAAAGTAATGCAAAGAAATGTATTACATTTGTCATAGTTGGATATGAAGGGTATTTATTTATTGTTTACAATTGAAATTATAGCCACCCAGTTTCGATTCAGCCTTTTGAGCACTAACTCAAATATTAGTTAATAATGAAGGCTCTCTTCTCTTTACGGTCCTTCAAGCCATATAACTTTAGAGGGGCATTAGCTTTTGATCGTTCATATTTATTTGAAGCGATAATATACTGTATCTCATCTCATTTGTAAAGTTGCTAGAATTGTCAAAGAAATTTTATTATTATTGTAGAAATATCATTTTACACTCAATGATCAGAGATAATGATGATCTCTCTTCTATGTATTTGCCGAGGAAGGTAACTAGCTTTCTCTGTCTCTCTTTTGTTGGACCTGGGAGAATAGATTAAAAAGGCTCTCGTAATTTAGATGTCAAAATTGAAATACATAAAGTGGAGGAAAGATCTCAATTTTTACTCTATTTAAATTTATATATCAGGTACATGAATTTTATATGCACGGATTAAATGTCAATTTATTAACCTACTATAAACTAACTCCCCATCCCCTCCCTCTTCATTGGCTGTTCTATTCGCAAAGGGTATTACCCTTGGGATGCGCCTCTTCGCTGGATTGGCCATCCCTGCCCCTTTACTTTTAACATCTAGTTGAGCTAATCATAAGAATAAGAGCTCAGATCGTAATTAACTAGCTAAGACCCAAAGTACAGTATAAGGCTTAACTTTGTTTATTCCGATTCTGATAGCTAATTATCTGTGAAAAAAGTGATTTTTTAACTCGAAGGTTAAGCGTTTAATACATCGATGATTTTCTATCGGTCGGATGTTTGCTAGGTGATTAGAACTCTAGCAACCGGCCCTTGAAAATATTAATAAAATAGTCTATAAAATTTCAAGAGTCAAAATTTCGTAGCTGATGCCGCGTTATTAATAAAAGGAGATGTTGTTTTTTCTCTTTCGAAACAAAAAACAAACATGTCTATTGGAATTTGACACCTCCTCTGCACGTGATCTTAACTTAACGAGCAGAAACGGACATGAACTCTATTTTATTTATTTGCGAGCTTTTTTTTTAACGACGGCCTCTCAACTATAGGTTATTTATAGCCGATGAAGGGTGAATTAAAGCAGCCAACTCTTTTGGGAGAAGGCTTGCCCTTTTCATTCTCTTGATTAAACAAAATAGAGAGCGAGCGAGATCTCGTTGAATTAAATAATTATTGTATTAGTAACTTACCATTTACTAAATATCATCATTTTTAAATTTTAGGGTGAATGGACATTAGAAGAAAGATGGATGAGCCACACAAAAGGGAAAAAAGCCGAGTTAAGCAATCTTCGAATGATTCACAAGGAAGCAATAAATTTGCCTAAGAAAAAATTTCATTTTCTTATCACGAAAAAAGTTTTATTTTTATAAATGAAGGTGAATCAATATGCTTTGGCTACCATTCTATAACTCGAGGAAATGTGTCAAAAGAATTTACGTGATATCGGTAAAAAGTCACTTCAAGAGTTTGGGCAAATCCTTTGGCGGGCGGTACAGCTAGCTTCTTTCTTTCATTAAGAAAAAAAATGATATTTTGGGAAGTGTGATTGACTGGAAATTCTAGGTTTTTTTTTAATAGCCAAATGTTGTCAAGATTTTGACTGAAATATACGTTTTGAGGATCCCTTTCTATATTCCACCTATATTGTTTGAAGCACACTTTACTCTTGTACTTCATAGAAAAAATAGAACAAATCATGGTCATTGTAACAAAATAAATATTTTTCTCTGATTGTTTATAATCGGTAACTAAATATATCTAGACAGAGAAGAAATCTGGGTTGACACCAGATCAGACAACTTTTAATACCAAAGGTGCGGCCAGTCACACCAGATTTTTTATTTAAATTTTTGTTTTTATTTGGAATTTTAGAACTCTTTTCCCCACTCTAAAACTATGAAGACACATTTGGAACTCAAATTATACACTAGGTTATGAGTTTCAAAATTATTTTATTGACTTTATACGCATTTCGTCGCTTCGTGTGTCATCTTCTATAACGTCTTGAAAATGACCCCCTATGTGTCTAAATACGTATAAAGCCAATAAAATAACATTGGAACACATAACCTATTGTATAATTTCAAATCCCTATATTTTCAAGTTTCAACTAGACTTCCATCCAACCCCCACCTTCCTTATGAACGATGACTCTTTCTCTGGTCCTCTATACATCTTTGATTTCGCTTAGACTATAAATTATTATTGATCGTGGGTTAAAAAAAAAATATATCTCAGTAATAAATCCAATAATCTATATAAAGATATACTTTTCCAAATAATTGGTTCGGATCTAATTGTAATTTAAGAGGGATGTTTTAAAAAAAGGCTTGGACTGACTGAGGGTGGGATTGATGCTGCCTGAGGCCCCATGTCTTCTCTCTTTTTTTTATTAGTACCAAAAACGTGAGCGGCATCGGGGATGTCGATCCGTTTAAGCACCCTGCAATCCTCTTTGGCCCTTGGGCTATTTATAGCAACGGCCAAGGAACCACATCATCACCCCCTCCATTGCTAATTCCTCAAGTAAATTGCATACTCTGGTTTCGGGATGATTTGCCTGCCAGTACGCTACCTATTAATTAAATGGAACACACTAACACAAATACTTATACATACATTCATTCATTCATTCTCAGAATTCACCTTGATCTATTTATGCAAACATATATCGAGTTAAATTTCCATTAAGAATGGTAAATAATAGAGCAAGATATTATATTGTTTGTTTATCTCAAATAAATTCAATTATAGGAACGTGATCAAAAAGGGATTCAAAAAGACTAAGTTCTACGATGAGTTAATATTGATCATAATGCACTGATATCGTTAATTAAAGATTTTAAAAAATCTTTGTTTGGTTATATTGTATTTATTACAAGTTCTTCTTCCCTCCTCGCCTTATTCCCGCGATAGAGGGTCGGCAGACCTCACTCTTTCCCTTCAACCCTACCATGCTTTTTGCGACCAGAAGAAATAGAACAGGCCGGCCCGTCGCACGCCTGTTGAAAAGAGGAAGGAAGAGACAGACATACAAAGAAAAGGACTGCCTGTCCCAGCTCGGGTAGCTAGTGGTCACCATCTATGTACCCACAAGATATGGGCCCCTATATTTATTAGATTGTCCCCATGACCTCCCGTGATTGGAACAAGCTCCCTGAGTCTATCTTCCCCAAAACCTACAATCTTCAGACTTTCAAGTCAACCTCAACAGGCATCTTCTCAGTTCCCGCAGTTGAGTTTCCCCTTTATGCTTCTCCTTTTGTTTTTATTTTCTTCCTGGCTGCATGTGACTATTGGTCATTATAGGTCTTCGGACCTTATGCACCCATTCAGAAAAAAAAAAAAAAAGATTACTATAAGGTTTCTGGACAATTGATGCTATATTTATTTATTTTTTTTTTTTTTTGAAATCTCTACTATCGGGATCCCCGTCTATTATCCCGAGATGGTTAAGCGCATCGAAGGCACACACCTCAAAACCCAACCGGCCTCTGGAATTAGCCATCTACCGGCACTCCGTGAAGTTACATCATTTCCGATCTCTAACTTGGCTTCCTGCGTTCATTTCTAGCTAGTCAACTAATCCTTATTCCTGGTTCCATCCGGTTCTTTTTATCCCTATCTATGCTAGGGAGTAACTCCCTCAGCACCGGCGTGTAGCCTACTCCTTTCGAAGAATGCATCACTGAGAGTGAACCTTCGTTACGTCCCTTCCACAGGACGGGATGTCACAGCAACTCCCTCTCCTCGTAGAGTTGCCTGGGGGCTATTGTGGTGAGATCCTATATTCCAATCCAGTGCCTGCTTGAGGATTTGTTTACATTAAATATATTTTTATTTAATGAAAAAATCCCGCAGCCCCAGGATTTGAACAGGGATCTTCTTTGTAGAAACCGACACCCTAGCTCGCTACACCAGCGAGCGCAGTGCCTTGAATCTGCCCTTTAATAATAATACTCTCTTATATAGATAATATTTTTATAAAGCTTCCAAGGTAAATTTAGTCTTTTCTATTCGTGCATCCACTGGATGATAACTTCCAGCCGTTTATGTATTTATATTATCTTTCCATCCCAAAGAATATTGCCTGTCAACTCATATACTTTTTTTTTTACGCTAAAGAAAAGAACTCAGATAAAAATTTAATTTTTTTTTTTATATTATTATATAAAACATTCGATACGAAGTCATAATTTGAAATAGAAATTTTATTTTTCCTTCCATAATAATAAAATTCAATAAAACCGCATTATAAGAAAAGTAATTTCAAAAATTATGACGTCATAATAGTTTTTCTTTGTTGTTTTTATAAAAGTTCAAAGACCTTTTTATAATCAATAAAAATAATTTCTTTAATTTCTTTAACAAGAAAAAAGTCTATTATTTTCTTCGATAAATTTAATTACTAACAAGAGCAACGATTCGAGATAAAAATATTTTTTACTTTCTCTTACCCTTTAAATTAAATATATAGAGAGAAAGTAATTCGATCATGTTAAAAAATCGATGTCTTGATTTTTTATTAAAGATCTTTTTCGGCATTGGAGGCCAATTCAATAAAAATATATTTTTGTTGCAAGAGACGAGATTCGATACCCTCTGCCTGGGGTCCTGGATTTGGTAAATAACGAGACCCGGCATAGGCTCCCAAATATTTTCTTGGAGAGTGCCCGGGGCCCTCGTGGTTCAGGGATATATGGTATTCATTTTTGTGTATGGAGGGGTATATTTAAAAATGAGTTCGCCCCCCCCCCTCGAAAGAATTCAATATATACCTTTGGTACAAAATGTATATAGGCTAGAGACGCTCTAGGTCCCCAAGTGTCTGGCTACGCCCCTGATCACAATGAGCCTGAGAGAATCGCCCTGAATTGTAAACATTGATTTTATCTGTTATTCCCTGATTTGTTTTTACTCAGAGAATATTGCGTTATCAAGTCTATAAATCATAGATGGATTTACGAGACGTTTCGCTTTGACCGGGACTGATCCTATTTGAAAGCCGTGTCCAATCTCCCGGCCAATTTGTCATTTTGTTACTGCGATCCTCTTTTTATTTAGTTTGATTAGGAACAAAAAACGAATATTCATATTCAAACTCCAATAATATTTCATTGAAAAATGCCCAATTTTCAAACAAAATAATATTACACTATCCGCGCCACCCACTTGGGGTGTGTCCTCTTGCCTTTCCCTGTATATCTTTGACTTTAGACCTAACTTTCTTATATCTTTTTTTTAACACTCACACTTTTTTCTCATTCACCCTAACTCACACACACATTCATACAGTCTTTTCGGCAACTTAGGCCATTTAAGACTTTAGACGATAACCGTTGTAATATATATTATCTATTGTGGGTTCAGGCATTTCTATTTAAGCCATCTGGTATCCAAATGGCTTAAATAAAATCATCGGACTGCCTGGGTCCGAACCCGCGACGTTTGGTATAGGAGGTAGGCACGCTACCTACTACGCCACACCCGGGGGCTTCTGTATTTTTTTATTGCAACCATTTCGACGGAAATGATCTACATCTTATAGTCAAATAATTCGAAATTTTGAAAATCAAAAATATGCCAGGAGTCGATAGGAGAAACCTCGACAATAAACAATCAAATTTATTTAATATTCTGCCTGCTGCGTCTCCCGTATCTATTTTAAATTCTACAGTCCCATTTCATCGTTCTTTTTACTTTTATTATTTATTTATTTTTTTTAAAGAATTTTTCATCTTGTTTATCAGCATTTAGATTCAAGTTAAGGGCAGATCGTTTGCTCGTTTAATCCAATTTTTAATAGGTCATTAAATTGAACTCGGAAAGGATGCGGCGAGACTGAGACAACTTTGCAAGCGCTGAGCCAATTTTATGCAACAAAAGGCTCCGCAAATACCATGATTACATTATTCTCTATTAATTCTCTCACTTTTTTTCCTTAATTTATTTTCCTCGAAATGATTAGGATACTATTTCTATTTTTTTAATACTTCTATTAAATGAAGTTTAATGGTTGAAATTTATTTTGTTTAATTATAAGTACACCCGAAATAGAAGATGATAACAGTTCGAGTAATTAGTGTACTATTTTTTTTAAATATTCAAAACCTACCACTTATTTGATGATCTGCCGGATAAAAATCGTTCTCCCTATCCGAGTCGAAATCGAACGCCTGGTTTGAACCTTTTAGTCCTCAATTCCCTAGTTATTTGATGGGATGTTAGATATTTACAATTTTGTGAAACCCTACTGAACCTACCAGGAGAATTAGAAGATTCAAACCAGTATTTGAGTCGAAATCAAACGCCTCGTCAATAAATAATATTAACACAATAAATACATATTTAAGTAATTTATGATAAGACAATTTTTAGTATTCAACAAATCTATCAAATGGGCTTAATTTTTCTTAAACCATTAAAATATGTGCCTTTGAATTGTTTTAATTTATAGATCTATATTTTATTTATTTATTTTTTTTAATTGAGGAAAAAGTCTTAAATTATGGCATAAAAACCCTCAATAGCCTACAAAACCCTTTAATTACCCTAGTGAATCGTGCACCCTATTTACCGGTATCTAGCTCGAGAGTCAACAACCCGGCTCCCTATGTTGGGAGTGAGAGGTCTAAAATTTTAAATAAAGTTTTATATGAAATAATTTTTACTTTCTTTTACCTTATAGGCCTATATGAAATACAGAAAGTATTGCGATCATGTCCAAAATTCGATGTCGAGATTTTGATAGATATACACGTTTTGAGGTCGTCTGAGTCCAAACCCCCCCCCCCCCAAAACAAAAATAAGCTTTTAAATCAAATCGGCTAAAAAATACTAGTACTTTACTGATTGACTTTTTCAGTTTTTTGCGATTTTAATTTTATTCAAAAACCATACAATACGCTTTAGAATTTTTTTTTACATAAAAATAAAAAATAAAAAAACAAATGACAATCATTTTTTTTTTTTTTTTTTTTATTTATAAATCATGTTTGACATTAAAATTAAATAAGTGTTAACAAGGAGTAATACTAGTAAAACAAGTTAACCAGTGATGATGGATATAGAATCAATGGGTCATAGCTATTTTTTTAAGTTCCATTTATAGTGAAAGTGGGATCAAAAACCCGTAGGGGACAAACAAGTTATTGTAGAATAATCATCTGCCAGGGAGTAATAGCTAGTTAGGGTTCGATGTTATTCATTGTCTATACGAGTAAAGAGTGAGGCAAAAATAATCTGGTGTGACCAAGGGCGAATTGAGAGGAATTTTCCGGGAGGGGGGGTAATCTGGTGTGACTGGTCACACAGCATACAACTCTCTTACTTAACTCGGTAATTTAAAGTTGTATTCTGTAGACCTACTTGTTTACCAAAATATATATAAAAATGAAAATTTTAAGTATGGGCAAAATTGTACAAAGACATCTCGTAAATTTCTAATCTTAAACGATATATATACTGTCTACACTCTTTTTGAGCATTGATTGAAAAAATTCCATCTTTTTCAAACAAATCCTAGTTATAATTATTTTTCTCAACTTTCAGGAGGGGAGGGGAAGCTAACTAGCCCCTCCTCCCCGCCCTTCGGTGTGTCAAGCACAGAAAACAATTTTATAAGAAAATGTTGTGTGCTCTGCAACCATGCACACCAAATTTTTGAAATTTATTAAAATGAAATTGTTTTAAAAAAATTTTTTATGTTAACATTGTTTACCTGCGTTTGTTCCTAAATTCAAGCTACTTTCAGAAAGATATTGTGATGACATTAGACTAGAAAACTTAATAAATAATTATTTTTCTAAACCAACTAATTTTTACTTTCTCTTACCCTATATATGAAATATATAGAGAGAAAGTATTGGATTCATGTCAAAATTCGATGTCGAGATTTTGATGGATCTTCACGTTTTGAGGTCCCCTGAATCCAAAAAAGTGGTTTTCGCGACATGGTCTGTCTGTCTGTGTGTCTGTGTGTCTGTGTGTCTGTCTGTGAACAAAATATCTCAATAACGAAAAGAGCTAGAAGGTTGAAATTTTATATTTAAGTTAAACACCCCGCGGGACCGGGAAAATAAGCTTTTAATCAAAATCGGCCAAAGAGTACTAGTACTTTACTGATGTACTTTTTCAGTTTTTTTCGATTTTCTCAAAATTTGCTCCAACGATTTTTTTAAAATTCAAAAATCAATTATTTTTTAGATGCTCTTTAAAATGTATATTCTCATTTTGCGATTGAAATCTTCTGAAGACCACTTTACTCTTGTACTTCATAGAAAAGATAGGAGAAATGGTTCCCATGGTAACAAAATATAAATATTTTCCCATACTTATAAATTTTACATCTTGAATTCAATTGTACCCTACTATCGGAAACTAAATACATGTCGACACAAAAATCTGGTGTGACAAGCACAGTACACAACTTTCGATTACCGAAGGTAAGAGAAAGTTGTGTGCTGTCCAGTCACACCAGATTTTTACGTTATAAGTGAGTAGCAAGTGTTTTCCGATTAATAGTTTTTTCAAGTGTTCCTTTTGACTTATTTTTCTAAGCGAAAAGGAGTAGAAATTATCAATATTGTCATCAGGATATAGAAAGGTTTTTTGCTCCCACCTCTCTCAAAAAAAAAGACTTGATGTTTTCTTTTCCTTTAAAGGACACAGCACTCTACTCCCTTTCTTCACATCTTCTAATTTCTTATGACTATGCTAACGAAATCCAAGCAAAATGAGAATTTGAATACAAAAACCACATCCACTAGATCTTTAATTTTGCTTTTCTTTAAAGATGAAGAATTTAAATTGCATTGTACTGTATTTAAATTATTCCCTTTCTTTCAAATTACATCATCATTAGAATCGATTTTATCTTTTCTCTTTTTATTTTATTTTTTCCCTTTTAACAAATGTCAAATTACCTTCTTTAAAATTTTTTTTTTTGGTGAGATCTTTTTTCCTCTTTTTTACTTTCTCTTACCCTATATATGAAATATATAGAAAGTATTGCGATCATGTCAAAAATTCGATGTCGAGATATACACGTTTTGAGGTCCCCTGAGTCCAAAAAAGTGGGTCCCGCAAATTGGTCTGTCTGTGTGTCTGTAGCGATTTTTAGCATGAAGGAATTGAGTTACTGAATTGAAATTTTATATTTAAGTTAGCTACTCTACTAGACACTCAAAATAAGCTTTTGAAGAAAATCGGCCAAAAAGTACTAGTACTTTACTGAGGTACTTTTTAAATTTTTTTCTCAAAATTCGCTCAACCGAAATTGATTAAAAATCAAAAATCAATCATTTTTTACATGCTCTTTAAAATGTATATTCTCATTTTGCCATTGAAATCTTCTGAAGACCACTTTATTCTTGTACTTCATAGGAAACATGAGAAATGGTTGTCATGTTGAGAGAATATAAATCTTTTTTCTTTTTAGATTAAAATTCATATAAATCAATTATTTTTTAGATGCTCTTTAAAAAGTATATCAGTAAAATGTTTTCGTGAAAATTGTTTGAAGTACACTTTACTGATGTGTATTTCAGATTTTTCAAATTCATTTTCCGGCTCTTCCTTCCATACAGTCAATGTTAAATCCCTATGGGGATTTGCATGTTAATTTCGATTCAAAAGGGGTTTGGTCCCCCTTTGAACTTTTTACATATTTTCGAAAATTTTTTCCAATTCTTATGAAATTTTGTATTTATTTATGATTCTCTATTATGTATAAAATATCCAAATAGGCCTATGAGATTAAAATTTTGAAAAATAATTATAGTTTATTTCAAGCAGTCAACATTTAAAGTACACAGAGCCTATGGCAATTTTGAATTAATTGATTTTTTTACTTTTTTTTTACTTATGAAATTCAAGTGGTCAAGTTATTTAATGTGCTATGGGAAACATATATCTCGACACAAAAATTCCTGTGTGACCAGCACGGTGCACACTTTTTCTTACAGAAAGTTGTGTGCTGTGCTCCAGTCACACCAGATTTTCTTATATAAAATTAGTATAAAACATCTCTCGTCAAGTCAAAAGAGTGAACTTTGTTAATTCTTCGCAACGTGAAAGCTTTAACTTAACTCAATATACAAATAGAGTGTGAGAAGGAATTCTGAAGAGGGTTTTATACTGGGTATATGGATAAAAGAAGGGCGAAGAGGGGAAAGGAATTATGCATTTGCATCAAAGTCCAATGTGGGAAGAAGGGCACGGACGACATTTTTATTTAGTTCTCTACATTAACTTTCCTATCTCATTGAGAAGAGCAAGTTTTCTTTGAGATATTCATCTTCTCTCTTCCTTTTAAGTCGATGGACTTTCTTTGATTCACTATCAGAATCGGGTATGTTTTTTTTTTTATCGAATCAGACTCTTTCGGCAAGTGATTAGATTTGCAATCAGGCGATTAGTCTGTTTCCGAAGACAGGACGGCGCAATTCTTCTTCCACCCCCCCCCCCCCTAAACTTCCCGTCTCTCAGTTACATCAGGTTTTAAAAGAGAGAGAGAGAGATTTAATTCGCAATTAGGTTTTCTTAATCAATCAATTGGATTTCCATTTAACAAAAGAAGAAAAATCTTTTTGTATCATATAGCGCCTACTGTTTGTTATTTTCTCTTAGCTACTAAATATATTCTATCTTATCTTATACTTTTAAACGAGCATTGTAGGTTTGGTTATATGTAGAGAGCGGAAAAAAAGTCTTTCGACTTTTGTCAATTTTGAGACTTTTCCATTTTCTTAGTATCTCCACGGATCTCACAAATAGAAACGTTTTTTGGGATTTTCAAAAACGACTTTTGCGACTTTTATGACCGAAAAGGAATTGTTACGACATGGTTACTTAGCTTAAGTATACAATTTGAGTATTGGGACTTTTTTCGTTTTTGAGTTATTTCATTTAACCCACATTTTTTATATTTCACTTGAAATTAATTCAAATTATTGTGAAATTGAATTAAATTCAAGTTAAAAGGGAATCGCCTCCTTTTAATGACAATTTTAAGAAAAGCAATAAAGCGGGCATTTAAAAGCAATAAAATCTCTTTCGGGGAAATTTAGGTAAATGTTTTGATATTTTAACTGGAATATAAATTCTGGAAATTTAGAATTTTTTCACAATAATTTGAATGAATTTAAAGTGAAATATCAAAAAATGTGGCTTAATGTAATTACTCAAAAACAAAAAGTCTCACAATACTCAAATTTTATCCTTAAGCCAAGTACCTATGAATTTCAAGAAATTTCTCATTTGGTACCCAAATGGCTTAAATAAAATCATCGGACTGCCTAGGATCCGAACCAGCGACCCTTGTTATACAATAAAACTTTTTATTAAAATTTATTGCTTATTAACAACAATGCGTGTTTCAAGATAGCTCGGTGTTTCGTAATGATTGTTGTTTGCTAACAATGTGTTGTTTTTTTCTTTACGTACGGTAGAGCATTTTCATATCATGCCGCCTTCAAAGTGCCACCAAACCCATAATTCTTTAGGTTCCCACAAAATTACACAAATTTGAATTTTCTTGCGCAATAACTTCACAAGATACAAGACAAAGGCATCTGTAGACTCATTTTTTTAAATAATCTTCGACTGCAAAGACCTTTTAAAGGTTTTCAATTTGTATTTGTGTTTAAATATCAAGTACCATACCTATTTCTACTTGAGGCTTTTACGGCTCTCGCTCCGTGTGGGTTCAGCAGCACTTAACAACAATGATCTTAGTGTATGTCCAGGACCACAGTTTTTTGGAACGAAGTTCTTTAACGCGGCTTACGCAGGATGAATTGGGAAAAAATGTAACGTAACAAAAAGGCGTTTCTAACAAAAATGCGTTCCCAGCGCCCGAGCGAAGGCGGAGGAAGGCGAGATTAGCCGAAGTCTTGGCGAGGCCACGCCTATCTTCTCCTTCTCTTTATTTCCTTCTATCTACCGTAGGCGGGAAATTGCTCTCCGAAGGTGAGAAAGAGGTTCCAGCGGGCGCAGTCTCCTGGCTAGACGCCTTCGGCGGGCTTTCCGTCTATTTAAATAGTATTCATATTAAATTATATTCTGAGGTGAAGAAAACTTCGTTCCTTCCGGAGGTCCTACGACGTTTGCTTTTTTTTATTATTATTATTTTTATCAAATATAAAATAAAAAAACAACAACAACAACACTTTATTTGTTGAAATTCAATGTAGGCTTTACATACGATCGCTTAATACAAATGTCCATATATCAAGCTCTGATCTAGAATCTTCTGAAAACAAACAAAAAAAAAGACATTCATATCGATCCTGGAATTAAAAAGAATTTATGACTTTGTAATAAATTTTAATATTATATAGAAGAGAGATTTAGGGCAAACTCCATACTGCCCAAAAGCACAGACCGGCCATGTTTCTTTGAAACATATGTGAAGGACAAGAATTTAATTTCTCAGTTGGTAATTCATTACTAATATAAATTATTTCTTTTATTTAAGTGATGATTAGAGGAGGGGGATTAGAGGAGCTTAACTTCTCAAAAGCCGATTCATCTATACTAAAATTTTTAGGGATACTCCATAGAAATGTATCGTAAACGAATTTTTAAATACAATGAGTTGCTCTGTGGACCAACCTCCGTCAGTGTTCGCTTAGCTTTACACAGGATATACAAAAGTTGGATCAATAAAGTCTAAATGAAATGTAAAAATAAATTAAACTTTTGCTTCTGTTTTTTTTTTCTTTTTAGATTTAACTTAATTAAATTTATATATGAATATGTAGAAATAAAATTTTTTAAACATAGAATATTTAAAGTTTAAAAAGAGAGATCTGACATAAATCAAAAACAAATAGCAACCCCCAAGCAAACAAAACTTGAGTAACAGGTTTATATTGTTAACTTATATTTTCTTTCCTCTCGGTGTGTATATATAAATATTTGTGTGTAAATATATTCAGTTATCCTATGTGAGTAGAGCTTTAAATAAGATAAAAAATTGTAGTCTTTTCGGCTGCGATAGCCATTAAACTTTATAACAACAGTCCTCTGGGTCACCCGTACAGTTGTTCTGCACAACTTAGTCTTGTTTATAAACAAAGATTTTGTTGGCTGTTAAAAACAACAGAGATAAAAACATCTCTGTTCATAATAATAATTAATTTAAAATGATAAAAATCTCTACGCCTAGTCGGGGGGCGGTCCATTGGCTGGCTCTAAACCCTACTAGGACGTATTATTATATTTTTTTTATTTCATTTATAATTTAACTTTGATTTCTTCTTTTCAGATGGAGTGACTGATATAATAAACTAGCTTTTTATACAACAACCCCCCCCCGGGGGGCCCCCCCGGGGGGGCGCCCCCCCCCCCCCCCCCCTTTTATATATATAAATTTAAAATTTAATATAATTAAATTTGTCCAAAAAAAAAAAAAAAAAAAAAAAAAATAATAATATTAATATTGAAGAATTATTATAATTTCATTTATTTCCCCTTTCTGCTGGCATTTCTGTCCTGTTTAGGACCACCTTCAGATCATTAGGGTTGTCATCATTAATATTAAATTTAACATTTCACCTAACTTATATCAATATCGTTGGTCTACTTTTTTTATATAACTAATGCCATGTTATACCAGTATGTATATTTTTTCATATAGTAGTAGGTTAGATGTACAGTATTTACAATGGTAAAGTCTGCGAATGTATATATAGTGACTTCTCAGTTTATGAATCAAAATAGTATTTCATTAATAGAATCAGCTATAAAAACTTCGAATACTATATATAGTCAAATGAATAAACAAACGTCTCTGACAGGCAGTAAACAAATACAATTCAAGGGCGGATCCAGAGGTGTTTCTTGGGGGGGGGGGGTAATTACCCCCTTTACCCCCCTTGTATCCGCCCTTGAATCAATTACGTATTTTTATTTGCTATGCCGACTAGAATACTTAATTAAAATATAATTTAATTTTAGATTAATAATTATTTAAGGACAAATTTAAAAAAATATAATAATTTTTTAGGGGGGCAAATGCCCCTCCCCTTCTTCCCTCAAAATGACGTGAACCAAAGAAGGATCGTTTATTCGTTCCCTTCCTAAGTTTAGGGAATTATATAAAATGGCTTCTTACTTACTAATTGAGTAATATCCAAATATTTTTTGTGTAAAAATGTATTATAATCAAATATTTATTTCCCAAATTGTCTAATTCTCCCCCCCCCTCCCTCTTACCCCAAATATATATGACTGTTCTGGCTTTACCTCCAGCGAGTAGTAGAGAGATTAGAGGTGTTGACATTGTCAATATTAGGTTTGTTCGAACTGTAGTCCGGGGATTGACCTGGATTGGCTTCTATCATATTTTAGGTCTTTGCTAGATGGCCTCACAAAAATCTGATTGGCAAATTTTGTCCCTATAAACCCT
>JAKCPI010011438.1:0-22968 GCA_023213315.1 Euborellia annulipes
TAAATTTAGTATCTTTTTGTTTATGTAATTTGGTTCCTACGCAATTGTAAAATCAACAAAAAATTTTTTTTTTTATTAGTTTGACATCTCGGTCATACCTTTTCCGATACAAAGAACATACAAATTACAAAAATAAATATTGATATATATATAATATGTAGAGGCCCCTATAAATTACATAATACAAATTACAAAATACCATATAAAATACATACTAACAGAAATACAACATAAAATACATAATAAAAGAAAAGAAACGTATAAACTACATAATAGCAAATACATAGTAAAAGAAAACCTAACTATTGAAAAACATAATAAAAGAAAGTATATAGAAGATAAATTTACTAGAAAATATGGCATGCGTGACTATTGCTTTAGAGATTTATATTGCGGGAGGTGAGGAACTTCAGAACTTTATATTGCAAGTGACGACGAGTTGAGGAAGTTACTCAAAAATTTGTTTAGAGTGAAATATTACGTAAGCATTTTATTTTGTTTTGTTTCTTTTTTTTAAATGAAATAACGACCTTTTTAAAGATTAATTTGTTCATACCATATTAGTCTTGAGAAAGGAAGCGTTTTACTTCCGAAAGGTTGACAGAATAGTGGTAAAATAAATGTGTTTGACAGAACTCTGGTACCGAAAACATACATTCACAGTCTTTTCGGCATCTTACAAGGTAGACCATATAAGATTTTTACGAAAACCGTTATTTATGAAAATATCTATTGTGGGTCCAGACATTTTTATTTAAGCCATTTGGTATCCAAATGCCTGGAGTCCGAACCCGCGACGTTAGGTATAGAAGGTGGACACGCTACCAACTACACCAAGCCCGGGGACTATCATTACTATTCCAATCCAGTGCCTCCTTTTTACATTCATAGAATACACAAATGCAATGAATACATAAATATTTCTCTATACATTAAATCGTAACTTAAAGACTAAATAACTCAAAAAGTTATGGGAATTTAGGGATGAAAAAAATTTTCCTTTAATCCCTAGAAAGTCCTCTTTATGCATATAAAATTTCATTTCAAAATTTTAACGGGAAGTTGCCTAAATAGAACGAATTATATAGATATATATATAGATGTGCGTTAAGTCACACCATACTTTTCCAGGGTACACACCATTTTATTTGTTTATTTGGCGATTTTTTTTTGATAAAACTTATAAAAATTCAATATCGGGGAAAAATTCGCAAATCAAATTGAAAAATAAACATTTGTTTTTTTAACCCAAAACTTTTGCATACTCTCGTTGTTTCCCCCCCCCCCCCCCCAATATTAATAGAAAAATAAAATATGTCAAAAAGTTATTTATTTATTTTGAATTCGTTGGCAATCCCTTTTTTTTTTGATTGGGAAACTCCCCATATGAATATTAAAGAAGTGAGCAGCAAATCGAAGAATGCTGTATGAGGAGAAAAAAAAAGTTTGTTTTTTAACAAAATGGAAATAGAAAAGTTGAGAAAGGTGATGATGTCATCACTAAATGGTATATGACTTAATATTTCTGCCAGCGCGGTAAAAAAAAAAAAAAAAAGTTTTGTCAGAAAGTTGAGTTGTGAAGGGAAAAAAAAATTTGTGTGCTTTTTGTCTTGAATCAATAGACGAGAGAAATCATTTCAACCCCCCCCCTCACCGCCCTTTTTACTAAAAGTTCATTAAGTATTAATTTCAAGTATTTAAAAGAAACAAACTTGATTTTATTTAATTTAACAAGTTTTGAATTTGGTCTTGGAATTACTTTTAGAATATTTTCAATTAAAAATAAATCGGACTTTGATCCCCCCCCCCCCCCCCGTCCCGCCCTCCTCTTGCGAAGAATTTCTTTTTAATTTAAAGAATAAAATCATTAGCTTGCTATCGATTAGATAGAATTTTGTTTGAAATTGTGGTGTGCGAAAAAAAGGGGAGGGTCGGCCGCAGGCGGGCCCGAGCCAGCTGGCGAGGAGTCCAGGGGGGCGATGCCCCCCGGCTAGGCGCGAAGCCTGCCGTCTCGGCTAGTTTAATGAAGATTTCACCATTGAATGAGGAATTCAGACTATTTATGAAAAATTAATTGCTAACATTTAAATAAAACAAATTGGCTTAAATAAAAATGCCTGGACCCCCTAATATATATAAATTCATAAATAACGGTTATCGTCAAAGTCTTATATGGCCTGAGCTGCCGAAAAGACAGTGTGAATGTGTGTGTGAGTGTGAGTGTGAATGAGAAAAAAGTGTGAATGTTTTTAAAGAAAAAAATAATAAAAAATAAAACAATTAAATCTCTTTAATGAAAAATTACAGCCCTCGGGGTTTGGTGTAGAGGTTAGCGTGCTAACCTCGTCAAGTGCGGATCCAGAGATGTTTCTCGGGGGGGGGGGGGGGGTTATCTGGTGTGACTGGTCGCACAGCACACTATTTTTTCTTAATTTCGGAAATTTAAAGGCGCATTCTGTACTTGTTTGCCAGAATATAAATGCAAAACAAATTTTTAAGTATTAATTTTTAAAATTTTACATTAAAAATAATTTTTTTTTTTTTTTTTTTCGAAAAAAAAGTATTTTTTTCATAGTCTCGGGGAGGGGGAGGGGGTTAATTACATACTATACCCTCCCTTGTAAATAAATAAATAAATAAATAAATAAATTTAATACGACCCGCTTAGAGGCACCAGTCTTGACATTCGCCTTAAGCTGTTAAGGAAAAACCTGCCCAAAACCTTAACAAGGATGGTATGACCTCTCTACCTCAACTATTCTCTGCGATCAAGAACTAAATAAAAATTTTTTTGTATCCACCCTTGGTTCTAACTGGCTTTACGATTTATTAATAAAATATTTAAAATGAAAAATAAACTCTTCCTCCCCCTAAAATTCGACATTTCAAAAGCTTATGCCCCTCCCCTCCGCTAAAATTTATGAATTTTGAGAAAATCGAAAACTGAAAAAGTAATTCAGTAAAGTACTAGTACTCTTTGCCCGATTTTGTTCAAAAGCATACTGTCACGTCCCAGGGGGGGGGGGGGGTACCTAACTTGAATATAAAATTTCAACCTCAGATATTTTGTTTACAGACACACAGAAAGACCATGTCAGGGAACCCCAATTCGTGTCAAAATCTCGACATCAAATTTTTGACATGAATCTAATATTTTCTCTCTATATATGAAATAGCACGCTCAGGGGGGGGGTAATTACCCCCTTTACCCCCCCCTCCCTTGTATCCGCCCTTGAACCTCGTATACCAAAAGTCTCGGGTTCGGACCCCAGGCAGTCTGATGAGTTTATTTAAGCCATTTGGATACCAAATGGCTTAAATAAGAATGCCTGGACCTCTAATATGTATATTAATCTCTATAACGGATATCGTAAAAGTCTTAAAATGGCCTAAGTTGCCGAAAAGACTGTGTGAATGTGAGTGTGAATGGGAAAAAAGTGTGAGCGAAAAAAAAATGAAAAATTATAAAATTTGTTCACTCAAAGTTAAGGGGATCCCCAAATGGAGATTTAACATTGGCTCTATGGAAGAAAGAGCCGGAAAATGAATTTGAAAAATCTGAACTACTACATCAGTAAAGTGTACTTCAAACACTTTTCACGAAAAATTTTACTGATATACTTTTAAAGAGCGTCTAAAAAATGGTTGAAAAATTGTTAGAGTGAGTTTTGAGAAAATTGAAAAAACAAAACAAAAAGTACATGAGTAAACTACTAGTACCCGGTATTTTTCCAAAGTTGTGTGCTGTGTGAGCAGTCCCACCAGAAATACTGAAATACTTTCTCTCTCTATACATTTACATATAAGTAAGAGAAAATAAAAGTTATTATCAAACTAAAATTAGCATTTTGACTAGCGAATGGAATTTCTATTTAATACTCGAGGCAAATAAATATTCCCACGCTCTTCCCACATAACTAATTTCAATATATTTTCCTTTCATTTAAATAAATGTTGATAATTTATTACTTTTCTACCTCATGGAGTTGAGTTCTTAAATAAAATAACAATAACTCTGTTGGTGTGTTTTGTGTTTGTATGCCTGGCCTGGGTGATTACGTTTATCTTTAGTAATTTTATATTTCGTTTTTTTTTTTATGTTGCTTTCTTGAGGTTTAACAGAGATGGGGGAAGAAGCGAGGCGAGGCAAGCTTAAATAGTTTCTCCATTAAAATCAATGGTAATTACCTTTTTAATTTACGAAATTTCGCTTTACGCTCGGGTTCGTTACAAGTTATGTTTTGTTAGGGCGGAGTTAAGTTATATTTATAAAATGTCTGTGGCGTCTGGGCTTGCTAATAAAAATCTTTTTTTATTTTTATGAAAGCCAATTTGAAATTAGAAAATTTACTTTATTTATGGGAGAAATTTATCAAATTTTTTTTAGTTGTTCTTTGAAAAGTATATCAGGAAAATTTTTCGTGAAAATTGTTTGAAGTACCCTTTACTGATGTAGTCGTTCAGATTTTTCAAATTCATTTTCAGGCTCTTCCTTCCATAGAGCCAATGTTAAATCCCCATATGGGGATTTGCATGTTAATTTCGATTCAAAAGGGGGAAATTTTTTACACATTAAAAAAAAAAATTCCAATTCTTTTGAAATTTTGTATTTATTTAGGATTCTCTATTGTGTATAAAATCTCCAAATATGAGATTAAAATTTTGAAAAATAACCATAGTTTATTTGAAGCAGTCAATATTTTTTTTTTTTTTTTTTAAACATTCACACTTTTTTCTCATTCACACTCACATACACACAGTCTTTTCGGCAACTTAGGCCATTTAAGACTTTAAACGATATCCGTTATTTATAATTATACATATTGGGGTCCAGGCATTCTTATTTAAGTCATATGGTATCCAAATGGCTTAAATAAAATCATCGGACTACCTGGGGTCCGAACCCGCGACGTTTGGTATACGAGGTCACCACGCTAACCTCTACACCAAGCCCCGAGGGCCAGTCAACATTTAAAAGACCCTATGGAAATTTTGAATCAATTGACTAATTTTTTTTTTTTACATTCTTAAAACATTCACGCTTTTTCTCATTCACACTCACATTCACACAGTCTTTTCGGCAACTGAGGCCATTTAAGACTTTTTACGATAATCAGTATGTTTAATATATCAATTGGGGGGTCCAGGCATTTTTATTTAAGTCATTTGGTATCCAAATGCCTTAAATAAAATTATCGGACTGCCTGGGATGAACCCGAGACGTTCGGTATAGAAGGTAGGCACGCTACCAACTACTCCAAGCCCCTTGGGCTTTTGACTAATTTATTTATTTACTTCTCAAACTCACAACAGGGTTTCCCATTTACAGGGAGAGTACATTATATCCATCGTACAAAAAGAAAACAAAAAATAAATAAATGAAGTGAAAATATACAATACAAAATAAATTATACATAAGAAATAAATATCCATCATTAATTTCTCTACTGGTATATCGAAAGTCCGCACCCCCTGTCGCATATTCAGAGATCATTTTAAAGACGGGAGAAATTTTACTTATGAAATGCAAGGGATCAAGATAACTAAGGTCCTATGATGTGTCAAATAATTCTCATTTTTGTCAACAAGAAAAAAAAAACTAAGAAAAATAATAGGAAGATAATGCAAGCATTTAATGGGAACGCCTGTGAGTTAGGCAACCAGTAGCGTAGGCAAACGAACGGAAGGGAAGGATTAAAGGAGAAAAAACAAACTCCTCCTCCTCCTCCACTCCCAATAGTGTCCACGCAGCATCTTTTTACTTTCTCTTACCTCTATATATATGTTAATATATATAGAGAGAAAGTATTGGATTCATGTTAAAAATTCGGTGTCGAGATTTTGACGGGTATACACGTTTTGAGGTCCACTGAATACAAAAAAAGTGGTTTTTGCTTCATGGTCTATCTGTGTGTGTGTGTGTGGGTGTGTCAGTCTGGCTTCAATTTTAAGCATGAAGGAATTGAGCTATGAGGCTGAAATTTTATATTTAAGTTAAACACCCCCCGGGACCAGAAAAATAAGCTTTTAATCAAAATCGGCCAAAGAGTACTAGTACTTTACTGATGTACTTTTTCAGTTTTTTTCGATTTTCTCAAAATTCGCTCCAATGATTTTGATTAAAATTCATAAATCAACTATTTATTAGATGATCTTTAAAATGTATATTCTCATTTTGCCATTGAAATCTTCTGAAGACCACTTTACTCTTGTACTCCATAGAAAAGATAGGAGAAATGGGTGCCGTGGTAACAAAATATAAATATTTTCACATACTTATAAATTTTACATTTAAAAAATGTAGACATAAAAATTTAAAATGTTAAAAAAAAAAAATGCTTCTGACTGAAGTGTACTTTGCATTCATGTACAGAAGGTCAAATAAAATAAAAAAATAAAAAAATTTTACATCTTGAATTCTAATATATCTGCGGAAACTAAATAAATATATTTCGACACCAAAAATCTAATGTGACAAGCACAGAACAGAACTTTCCTTTACCAAAGGTAAGAGATATAATAGTTTTGTGCTGGGCGACTAGTCACACTAGATTTTTATTATATTTTCTATTAGTTCAGAAGTAGTAGGTGGAGCTTTCCTTTCTTTTCCTAGTGCATTCAAAGGAGCCGCTAAACCTCTCCTTGCTTCGTTTCTCATCCTTTAACATTTCGGTTGCCTAGGCGTTAATAAAAATAAAGATGGCTTTTTCTATAATTGCCCGATCTAATTTAGCACTTTTTGATGATAACCAAAAGAAATTAGGATTCAATTAAGTGAAAAAAAAAACTTGCTCTCTCTCTCTCTCTCTCTTTCATATATATATATATATATATATATATATATATATATATATATATATATATATATATATATATATGGACCCTGTTACGCATTAGTGTGTCAAGCACCAAAAAATTAAAAATTGAGTTAAGCACGGAATATTGTTTCAAATGCTATAATTATGAAATATGTCCTAAAAAAATTTATATTTAATGTTACTAGGACAATTGACAAAAAAAATTATATATAATCCAATGAAAACAAAAAACTTTATTGTTGATTTTCTCAAAACTCGTTAGGTGGCGCTTGACACACTAATGCGTAACAGGGTCCATATAAAGGTAAGAGAAAGTAAAAATAATTAATCTTATTTATTTCAATTTCGAATTGTATAAAAACTTAAAGCAAACATTTAGTTGCTTTTTTTATCGGATTCTTTAAGCCCTTAATACACAAAGGACTTTCTTTCCTTTGAAGTTCTAAATCCAATTCGAAGGTTGAAAAATAAAAAAAAAAAATTCATTAATTTTTTTCCCCTTATATTTCAAAAAAAAAAGCCATAGACCTACTTTTTATTTTTCAATTACATCTAATGTCAATTTGTTGTCCCGTTTTTCGATTTAATAAATGGTTTGTGCGTCCCCTCTACAGTATTCTGACGGCTTTTGCCAAGACAGACAGACAGACGAGATCAAACCGTGTGGAAGTAAATGCTAGGATATTTCAAAATTAATCTCAGGAACAATAAACTCACAGCCATTTATCATTTTGTACTTAGTTTCATTTATCATAGCAAGTTTATTTATCCCCGGGTTAAAATAATCCCGAATATTATTTACTTATTTATTTTTTAATAATACAAAAATAAAATATAAAGTCGCAAGGGGTGGGAGAATTGAACTGGAGAGGGAATTTGTGCTGCTAGATTGACAGGACAGATAAAAGTCGTCGGGAACTTGTTGAGCCGGTAAACAAAAACAACAAAACCCTCTCTCTCTCTCTCTTCTTTGCGTTAACCCTCTTTTTCTCAACTAAACAAAAAAATATATATTGTATTAAATTTTTTTTTTTTTAAAGAGCATCATAGCATTTATTTATATTAAGGGGCTACGGGAGCGAAGTGGTTACGCATGTTTTTCCCGATAAGATGGCATAAAAAGTATGCCCAAAAAATCAAGTAATTCAAAAATTTGCCAAGAGATGTCAGAATGGTAGCTAATAATATTTAATGCATTTGGTTGATTTTCATTGATCTTTTAACAATAAATACTTTATAAGTGTTATTATATACTATGTATCTTTTATAAAAGCATAAAAATATATAAATATAGGATAATACTATGGATCGTCTGTTAGACTAGCGTGCCATCTATTGCAAGAATGCTGAACTAATTTGACAGTTGATTTTTAAATAAATCATCTAAGCTTATTTTAAAAATTTCTTAATTAATATGTGATTAATAATAACAATAAATTCATTTTTAAATTTTAAAAAAATTAAAGATTATTGGGACAGATTGTTTTTTTGTATTTGCTTGATAACAAAAAAAATAATTACGATAATTTTTTAATAAGTCATTAAAAACATTATAGCTCCCAATATGTCCCAATAATCTCTTATGAATTTAATTCATTTAAGGTTGTTCGGACATTAAAGCACTTTAACTAGATTAAAAGCTAATTTTTTAATATGTTATTAATCACTATCAAATACGTATAAAATAAAATTTTGAAGCAGGTCTGACACAGGGTTATCGTGTAATTAATTTTTAAAAAATTGAAATTTAACATGTAGCCTATGGGGAATAACGACGAAACGCACACATATCGAATTATATAGGCATCTGTGCATCTGATACAAAAACAAAAAAACTTACATTTTATTAATTCACTTCCGAGGAATATGTTAAAAATGAAATCAAAAGTTTCTGCCGACCGCTTTTAAAGATATTTTAACAAGAAAGTCAAAAAAATTCTCCAAAATGACAGTCGCTAATATTTAAAAATAATGAATTCTCGAGAGTCAGACCAGCCTGGCAACGTCGCATAACATAAGTGTCTTTTCTCTATGTCAGTTACATTTTTTTTTTTTCAATTTTACAATATTTTTTCTCGCAAATCGTCCATTGTGTTTAAACTGATTTGCATTAAACATTGTAATATATTAAATAAAATAAAATTTAAGGCGTTTAAGATTTAAAATAGTTGATGAATGCAATGTTGCCAGATCTATATTACGTGAAGTACTGCTCAAGTCAAAAGTCATTCATTTATTATTTTTGGTAATTAAATTATTAACTTAATCCAATTATAAACTGGGTCATAAATAATAAGGAATTTGATTAAATTAATTATAAAAATTTAGATTCTATTATGACTTCGATGTCTTCCAACAACCTTAAGTAAAACGGGAAAGGATCTAAATGGCCTCTAATTCCGAAAAAGACGTTAAAAAAATCCGCCCTCATCCATAAAATTGCATTAATCCCACCCTGGGCCTATGGTTCTTTAAAAAATTAGTGCCTTAGTACATTTAGACAATTTTTTTTTTTAAATAAATAAAATAAATAATGGGTTCGCTTCCCGTTCCAAGCGAAAAAACATTTATTTTAATTGGATGATAGAAATATATAAATAGATGCCTAAAAAGATCTTAAACGAATTTTCCCATCAATAAGAACAGCTCTTTAAAAAGAAATTTAAAAAATTCCTTTAGTACAAATATATTTGATGATAAATAAATTTCCATTTTACTTTTTTATATTTTACAAGTTGAGAAAGGCGCGGCTTCGCCGCGCCCATCTCAACTTGGCCCTGGCGGGCGGCGTCTCGATACGTGATCAGTAGTTTTTTCTCTTAATTTTAAAGCCCATTTTATTTTTGCCTAAATGAAATACAATGAATCAAGTTTAAAATTTGAGTATTCGCCCTGCCCGGCCTCTGGGTTTTGAAGGCCATGAGAAAATTACGGGCAAGAAGCAAGCCTAAATTTCCCTTTAATAAACTGATTAGAGCCAACGGGCATGCAAATGAAATCAGGCGGACAGGGACCTATTAAAAAAAATCAAGAATTTTAAAATAAAAATTTCGGGGGTGGGGCAATTGCACAATAAATCTTTAAACTTTTAAACCCCTTGATAGATATTCATTAAAGAATTTTAAATCCAAAAAAGCATGTTAATATTTGAAGAAACAGAAGAATTAAAAATTTCGGGGGTGGGGCAATTACACAAAAAATATTTAAACTTTTAAACCCCTTGATATATATTCATTCAAGAATTTTAAATCCAAAAAAGCATGTTAAAATTTGAAGAAACAGAAGAATTAAAAATTTCGGGGGGGGGGGGGCAATTACACAAAAAATCTTTCAACTTTTAAACCCCTTGATATATATTCATTCAAGAATTTTAAATCCAAAAAAGCATGTTAAAATTTGAAGAAACAGAAGAATTAAAAATTTCGGGGGGGGGGGGGGCAATTACACAAAAAATCTTTCAACTTTTAAACCCCTTGATATATATTCATTCAAGAATTTTAAATCCAAAAAAGCATGTTAAAATTTGAAGAAACAGAAGAATTAAAAATTTCGGGGGGGGGGGGGCAATTACACAAAAAATCTTTCAACTTTTAAACCCCTTGATAGATATTCATTCAAGAATTTTAAATCCAAAAAGCATGTTTATATTTGAAGATGTAGAAGAATTAAAAAATTTGGGGGCGGGGGTGGGCTGCCGAATTTAAAAAAACTCTGAAACAACGAATTTAGATTCTTATCAAGGGAAGGCTTTAGGGAAGAAACCAAATTGATATCTCTCCTGGTTAAAAAAAAATTTGAATTTGTCTCTCCGGCTCCGCCCTCTCTGTATTTCGCCAATCAGCGCTATCCCTGAGGCCTGATTGGTTGTTTCACACATCGGACACGGGTTTAAGGCAATTATTAATAAGTATGATGATAGGTCACGACTAAATTATAATAAGGAATTTTGGCAATCAAATTTTTAATTTTATTTAAAAAAAAATTTAGATTCTATTATGACTTACGATGTACTATCCGAACAACCTTAAAAAAAACGCATTTAAAAATTCCTTATAATAGTCTAGTTTTTTTTTAAGTAGACGTTTAGACGTCGCTCCTCAACCCCCTTAAGGGGACCCCCTTTTGAATCGAATTTAATATGCAAGTTCCCATATGGGGATTTAACATTGGCTCTATGGAAGGAAAAACCGGAAAATGAATTTGAAAAATCTGAAATAATATATCAGTAAAATGAATAGTGGATTTATATTAATTTTAATCTAAAAAAAAAAGCAAGAGTGGTGAAGCCCCCTGGGTAGACGCAAGTCTGGTGGCGCTGCTAGTCTAGATATCATTTGTTAGTTTTTACTCTCCAAATCATCATAAAGTTATTTATTTATTTATTCTCCTTTGAAAGATGAAAATCTCTCTTTAATTTGAAGACAACAAAAAAAAACAGATTTGCGTTTCTGGTTACATCCTGGCAGGCGATGAAAGGGTATTGCCTAGGGCTATAATTAAAATGTCTTCCTCCCTTCCCCATAAAGTTGCCTCTTAATTGGAGGAATCCTTTTTTGCACAGACACACAGTGAATTATTTAAATAATAAATAAAAATAATCTATATATAATAATTATACTATTATATCTATAAAAGACAAAAATTTGTTTGTCTGTAACGCATAGACTCCAAAACTACTGGACCGATTTGCGTAGGATTTTTTTTAATGGGTAGAAAATTTACCGGGGCTGGTTTTAGGCTAGCATTATATCAAATTAGGGATAGGGGGAATCCTCTTATCATGAGTTTACAAATCTCCCATAGGAAAGCATTGGAAAACATGTTATAACCAAGGGCGGATCCAAAGGTGTTTTTCGGGGGGGGTAATCTGGTGAGACTGATCGCACAGCACACAATTTTTTCTTAATTTCAGTAATTTAAAGGCGCATTTTGTACTTATTTATTTGCCAGAATATAAATACAAATCAAATTTTTTTAGTATTAATTTTTAAAATTTTACATTAAAAATAAATTTTTTTGAGGAAAAAAAGTATTTTTTTTTAATAATCTCGGGGATGGGGAGGGGGTTAATTACATCCTTTACTGCCCTTGTAAATAAATAAATAAATTTATTTCGACCCGCTTAGAGGCACCAGTCTTGACATTCGCCTTAAGCTGTTAAGGAAAACCTGCGCAAAACCTTAACAAGGATGGTATAACCTCTCTACCTCAACTATTCTCTGCGGTCAAGAACTAAATAAAAATTTTTTTGTATCCGCCCTTGGTTCTAACTGGCTTTACGATTTATTAATAAAATATTTAAAATGAAAAATAAACTCTTCCTCCCCCCTAAAATTGGACATTTCAAAAAGCTTATGCCCCTCCCCCTCCGCTAAAATTTATGAATTTTGAGAAAATCGAAAAAAAAAAACTGAAAAAGTACTTCAGTAAAGTACTAGTACTCCTTGCCCGATTTTGTTCAAAAGCATACTGTCACGTCCCAGAGGGGGGGGGGTACCTAACTTGAATATAAAATTTCAACCTCAGATATTTTGTTTACAGACACACAGAAAGACCATGTCAGGGAACCCCAATTCGTGTCAAAATCTCGACATCAAATTTTTGACATGAATCCAATATTTTCTCTCTATATATGAAATAGCACGCTAACCTCTACACCAAGGGGGGAGGGGTTAAAGGAGGTAATTAATTTCAATATAAAATTTAAAAAAATTAAAACTTGAAAATTTTATTTGTATATATATTCTGGTAAACAAGTACAGAATGCAACTTTAAATTACCGAAAGTGTGCGGCCAGTCCCACTAGATTATCCTCCCCACCCCTGCAAGGGTCCGCCGTAGGCGGGCCCGAGCCAGAGTGGGGAAGGCGCGATTTACGCATTGCCGAAGGATTTGCTTTACATGAGCGTTTTCGCTGAATAGTTTTGAATTATTTTTAAAAATTATATAAATATTTGTAAAATAAGCATGAAAGGGGAAAAAAAAGCATGAAAACTAAAAAAAAAAGCAATCTCAATACACTTGGTTTTTCGTAATGCCCTATTTATTTTAATTGTAATAAATTTGTCGCTTGAGACGGGATGCAAACCCCCCTGACCCATTTAGCACGAAATAAAAACTTTTCTACATTTCACTACAGTTGTTGATTTAATTATCTTCTTCATTATTTTTTTTTGTTTTCTCCTCAAAAAAACAAAATCAACGATGAGTGAGAGAAAAAAAACGAGAGCAGAAATATTAATTATCTCCAAATCATTTAATGATTTATGGTCATAAATCAGAAATGAATTCCAATCATTTTCAGATCGTTTTATTTATTATTTATAAATGATATGTAAATTATTATTATAATTTTTATTATCTCTCTCTCTGACAACATTTTCCCTATTATAAAAAAAAGCGAAAATCTTTCTGTTATAAACTTTTCCCATCATCGGCAAATTGAGCGAGAAAATTAGTATCTGAGTAAAGCAAGTTTAACAAAAAAATGAACTGACAAAGATTTTTTGGTTGGTTGGTTGGTTGGTGTTTGTGTTTTGTGTGTGACTAGTGGGCCCTATTAGGGCCACTTGATTATTGACTATTGAATCAATTCTTTTTTAAGACTTTCTTTTATTGGTTTTCTTTTTTTTTCCCTCCAGCTCTAATCAAAGAAGAGACCCCCGGGGAGTCCCCGGGGTGGAACCTTTCAGAGAGACAAAGGACGTGTTGGAGAAAGATTAAACATTTAGTTATTGATTGGGAAGGAGAAAATAACAAACTTTTTTTCTCTTTTTTTTTATTCTTTTTCTTTTGATTGATAATTTCATTATAAAGCCTAATTCCTGGCCAATACGATAGAGGTATTCATAATTACCCCACTTCTTTAATCTAATAATCTAATTTAAATTAACTGAAGGAGAGAAACGTTTTTAATGATTTAGTACCATCTTCAGTCAATTAAGGTCTTTGACGTTGCATACAAGTAGGGGAAGGACGGGCATAACGGCCAGGCTAAGCTTTTCTGATTTTTTGCGTTGACTTGCAATCGTTGTAGAAACTTTCGAATCATAGAATATATACATTAATTATCGGAGTTCATGTAAGAATATGTTTGGACTAACTTGTGTGAAAGGAATGTACTCAAATAATGGATTCTTCAAAAAGTACCCGAATGGCCATTATGCCCTCAGGGGTAGGGTATAATGCCCAGCCATATAAGCAAGGAGTGATAAATAAATTGATAAAACCAAACTTTCAGTTTACAAAAAAATCTATTTTTACAAAATATTACCATATTTGAATTAACAAAACAGAATTTTACATATTTTGAATACAAGAGCTGCTTTTCGTCAAAAATATGTAGGTCTGCTCGTCTACTGAAAAAGAAATGTTTTGGCCCACAAGTTTGGCAAAAGAACACTAGAGAGCGCTTACTTCGACTATAGTGCTGCCTCTATATTTCACGCACGCTCCCTATATTAGTATTCATGATGTAAAATTTATAAACATGAGAAAATATTTATATTTTGTTACCATGGCAACCTTTTCTCATTTCTTTCCTAAGTAAAGTGTGCTTCAAACAATTTTGAGAGCAAAATGAAAATATATATATATATATTTTTTTTGTATAATTTATAATTTCATACATAAAGGGGGTAATTACCCCCCCCCCCTCCGCGAGATTTGAGATAAATATTTTTTTTGGTAATAAAATTTTATTTTTAATTTAAAATTTTAAAAATTAATACTTAAAAATTTGATTTGTATATACTGTATATTCTGGTAAACAAGTACAGAATGCACCTTTAAATTACGGAATTTAAGAAAAAATTGTGTGCTGTGCGACCAGTCACACCAGATTACTTCCCTCTCCCCCCCCCCCCGAGAAACTCTGGATCCTCTCTTGGTTCCTAACCTACCTTAATGATACTGTAATTTATTAAATGTTAAATTTGAAACATCTTATCCATTTCTAAGTAAATTTAACACAAATCCATATCATTTTAATAAATAATTACAATTTAACTAAAACAAAGACAAAAATGTCCAAATTTATACGTATATTAACGTCAAATTTCTAAAAATTTAAAATAATCTTTCCATTTGAGTTTTTTCTGTCCATTTTATTGGAAATTCTTATAAAAACAAAATTTTCAACTAATATCCAACAAAATATATCGAGTTTATGTTGATTTGTCTCTCGAATTGAAAATCGATATATTTTTATTTATTTTACTTAAATTGTGTTAAATTGATTAAAATGATTTGTATTTGTGTTAAAAATACTTAGAAATGTATAAGATATTTCTTAAATTAGAGACTCATTAAGGTACATTAGAACAGGACTTCTTTAGAAGAAACAAAGTGTTACGTTGTTTTTTTTTTTGGCGCTCAGGGTATAATAATTTATAATACCGCTTAATGCGCTATTGAAAATTAAAGGAATACGAATTAAATTATTACTTTTGGGTTAATTCAAAGCGAAAAATTAAACAACTATGTTTAAAGATTCTTTATAGTTTAAAGGTTGGAATTTTTTCCTTTAGTTTAAACGTAATTTTAACGACGTGTGCGTGCAACTTAACGGAAGGTTCAAAGGACGAAGAGCATTTAACGGATCTCTAAATACACTCCACTGTTTATTTTTTTTATAGATAGTAGCGTTTTGCATTTTTTGGTGATTATAAGAGTTCTATAATAAATTACTTCATTTTTTTTTTGTTTTAATTATATTGGCGTATATGTTGATTCTCTTCCCTATTAATCAGCTGATGTCATAATCTGACCGATTAATTTGCATCTATCGCGTTTTGCTTTATTCTAATTAGGTTATCATCCATCATCCAGAATGCATGCGCTTTATACACCGTAGATGTGCAAATAAGTAACGAGAGCTTTCATTTCGAGGGCGAATTTGATTTACCTCGAAGTGAGAGGAAGGGGAGGAACCCCTTCGGCTGAATTCATATTAATTAGGTCAAGTTTTAATATATGGGCTCCTTCTTGGAATAGATATACCCAAAAGCAGTAGAAGAGGAAGGAGTGTTTAATTTCAAATTTCTAATTTACAAATTTCCCGAATAAAATCAACTTTGTTTTTAGTTAATTGAACTATGGAGAAATGAATTTATATTTATGTATACAATTTTTGTTGAAAAAACTTGACCTTGTGGAACATTTTTAAACATTTCTGTGTCATCTCTATTTCATTGATATAGTGAGCTGTTGAAATAGCGTCTGCAACGGAGGTGCGTTAATAACAATGGGCAGTGATTGAGTTTCTTTTGGCGGAAAACCAGGACATCACAAAGGCGCTTGAAGAATGTCTACGGAGTTCTGGCAGTGGACAAAAGCCTGGGCACCCGAGAGGAGCTCACGAAACTTCAGTGGACTGTTCTTCCTCCTCATCTACCCTACGGCCTCGATCGAAACAGTCTAATATAACATAAGTAGTTAGGTGTATAGGCTACGACATTTCTCCCTCTTCTTGAAGCAGGTAATCTATTAAATAAGCGGATTCTTGTCGGTCTTGATACTCTTGCCTGTTCGGTAGGAGATGCTGAGGCAGACTGTTCAGGAGATGAGTTCAAAACTTGTCTCCGAACTTTCTGTTTCAGGAATTTCAGCTGGCTTCATTTCCAGATTAAGTGTTCTTGGTGTTTTGTGTATTAAAAGAGTCAATAAGAATTTGAAAGGGTATTTACCTTCAGATTCTCCATGTCTCAATCTTATTTGGTTTGCATACACATTCAACAATTGATTCCTGTCTTTATTGTTAGTGAAAACATTGTAGGTAACATTCCTAATTCTTTCAAATACTCTTCCCGGCATCCAATTGATTTGTTTTGAAATTCTTTATAAAGACTTCATAATCCGATTGATAATCCCGTTGTCTCACTCCATGCTTTTTATTATAATATATGAAAGGTTGAGAACAAAAGTGAATCAAGTCCACTTTTTAAGCTTTTGAGAAAAAAATGAATCCAAGTTAAAGCCTTATTTTTAATCTTCTTAAATTATCCCCTTAAAATATACATTTTTTTTTATTTTATATCTTAAATACTTTATCTAAGTACACATTTTAAATTATTATATTGAGATCTTTGTACTTGGACCACTATTTTTTAGACGCTCTTTCAAATGTATATTCTCATTTTGCTCTCAAAATTGTTTGAAGCACACTTTACTCTTGTACTTCATAGAAAAGATAGGAGAAATGGTTGCCATGGTAACAAAATATAAATATTTACCCATGTTTATGAATTTTACCACTAGAATTTTAATATACGTATCAATTGAAACTAAATATATCTCACGACACAAAAAAATCTGGTGTGACAAGCACAGAACACAGCTTTCAAATACCAAAGCTAAGAGAAAGTTGTGTGCTGTGTCACACCAGGTTTTTTTTTTTTATATTTTTCAATTAATTTTGAGAGTTTTGTTATTTAGATTTATATTTTAAAAGGTATTTAGATTTATTTTAAAAAACGGGATTAATCATTATTTCAATTTTAATTTTTTATTTTACGAATTGGAATTATGTATAAAAAAAAAAAAATACATTTATGGTAGCAAGAATTAATAATAAAAATAAACAAAAAGGATCTCACCTGGAGTCAAGTCCTTGGGATCGTTGCGTATATCTTTAGTGATCGTTTCACTATTATTTTATTTTATAAAATTTCACTTTTTTTAAAGTACAACTTTTATTTGATCGACTCAAATTTTTTTCATGCGTTACAAGCCGTGACGTCACGCTACAAGCTATGACGTCACAAGCTGTGTCGACAAAAATAGGAAAGTTGAAATTTAATATATATAATGAATTATAAAAAATAATTGTGAGATTTAATTAATCAATTTTTAAATTGATAAAATATAATTTTTAAAATAATTTTAAATGATTCAAATCTTCAATTGCTAAATAAATATTGTTCTCAGTTTTCAACATGCTTCTATTGATTTCCCATTTTCCAATTATTAAGTTAAGATTAAAAACGCGTTAATTGAATAATTTTCTGAAAATTTTCAGTTAAACGGCTACGAACCGAAAAAAGTTTCACTTGCATCGTGGTTTCATAAAACCACACAATAATTTTTCTTTAAAATTAGAAATTAGATAGAATATAATAAATTTAAAAGATTCGAATAACTATAATAAATAACAGAAAGTAAAAAAATCTGGTGTGACAAGCAGAGCACACAACCGAAGTTAACTGTTCTGTGCTTGTCACACCAGATTTTCTTTTATAGAAAACTCTCCAGATATGCGACCCATTGTCACGTGACAGTTGTTAAAGATTAAAAAATTTGTATCCACCCTCTCTATATATATTGTTATCCTGTTATATACAACAATAAAGCTTATCAAAAAAAAAAAAAAAACCTTCCAGGGTGGATTTTTCTCAAGAGTAATAGCATCTTTTGTTATATTCCTTTTCTCGTCCCAAAAAAAAAAAAAAGAAAAAGAGATTGATCCTTTAGTGTTTTTTTGACCTAATGTTTTGGCTATTAAAGCCATCAGGTCAGAGAGAAGAGGAC
The DNA here is from genome assembly GCA_023213315.1 of Euborellia annulipes. NCBI lineage: Eukaryota > Metazoa > Arthropoda > Insecta > Dermaptera > Anisolabididae > Euborellia > Euborellia annulipes. Next base: position 18,345 of record JAKCPI010011438.1, read on the forward strand.
AAATATGGGATGGGTGTTAACGGTGGAAAAAAAGGCCTTTTGCGGGATTGTGGGGTTGAGGGGGTGGGGGGTGAACCTGAGATCGATAACGCGCTGCTTGAGTTCAGGTGTGACCGTCCAGGTTGCTATAGAAACAGAGGGTTATAGAAAAGAGTTATAGATGTATAGGGTGGGTGGGGGGGGGGGGGTCAAAAACAAACACTGGCCCCTGGGAAAAAATCCCCCCATATCCATACGATCCCTTGACTATGCAAACTTCCCCCAGAGGGGGGGAGGGGGACATCTTCCCTTCCTTCTTCCTATCGATAAGAGACAGAGAGCGAGTTGCTATTAAGTTACAAACTTAAATTAAAGCTCGTAAATTAACCATCAAGCTTAAAATAATGATTCTTTAAAGAAATTATGGGTTTAAGGAAAGTTTGCATTAATAATAATAAAACTAAACTAAATTTTCCCCCAATTTAATCTTAATCTTTATAAATTATTTCGCACTTTGATGTTGTCGTTGAATTTGTTCGGTTGTAAATAATCAACAACTTTTGATAATCATTGAGTGAATGAAAAGAAAAGTATTAAAATAAATATTTTCATCTCTCTTTTTTTTTTTTTTTTTTGTTAATTTCTTTTCAAAAATATTCTCTTTCTCATTTGATAAAATAATAGAATTTGAATTTCCATTTTCTTCTTAAGTAGCTTTACTTTCCCCCGACGACATTGATTCCGTTGTTATTTCTATATTAAAAAAAAAAAAAAAAAAACGAAGGATCATTCAAGAAAATGAGTCACGACATTCATTTCAATTTTCCAAAAAGAAAAAATGTGGTGTGGGGTCAACACTGCTTCTATCTACAGTATTTTTACTTATTACTAGGGCTCGGATTCGCCCTATTTGCCTTTTTAGTTTATGGCTTAAAATGTAGGCCAATATGATATGTATACGTTTCATGAAATTCTGAATAAAATAAGAGGCATTTGTTAGTCCCTATAATGCCTATTTTGGCCGATTCTGGGTTTTAGTGCCTATTTCATCTATAAATGCCTTTTTTAGTGCCTATTTTAAGTTCAAATAGCCAATTTCAATTTTTTACGAGCTATACATAGCCGAAATTTAAAATTTTTTGAATTATCAAGAAATATTTCAAGGGGGGGGGGGGTAAATGGGGTAATTAGCCCCCCCCCTCCCGAGATTTAAAAAAAAAAAAAAAAATTTATTTTTAATGTAAATTTTTAAAATTAAGAAAAAATTGTGTGCTGTGCGACCACTCACACCAGATTACCAAAAATAAGACATCAATTTTTTTAACTTTTTTTTATATTATTTCTTAAATAATGCCTTTAAGTGCCTTTTTAAGAGCCTATTTTTACAATAAATGCCTTTTAAGTACCTATTTTATTAATTTTTAGTGCTTAGTTGCCTGCCTATTTTAAAGATTTTTAGTGCCTATAAATCCGAGCCCTACTTATTACTTATTTTATTTATTTTTACTTATTATTGATATATTAACAGTATAATCATCTATTTGTAATTAATTAATTTTAATATAAAAATCTGGTGTGACTAGTCGCTCCCAGCACACAACTTTCTCTTACCTTCGATAAACGAAAGTTGTGTTCTGTACGCGACCAGTCACACCAGACTTTTTGTGTCGAGATTAGAGATGGGCAAAATCGTTCTTTTTGAAGAACGGGTCGTTCGCCGTTCGATCTCTGAAACGACCCGTTCATCGTTCTTTCTTCACTGTCTCTGAACCCCCCCCCCCCGTCTCATTTAGGACAAGGTTTTTTTTTTAACATTCACACTTTTTTCTCATTCCCACAGTCTTTTTCGGCAACTTTGGCTATATAAGACTTGACGATAATCGTTATTTATGAATCTATTAGGGTTTGGACTCCGGTGGAAACCGAAACCGGTAAACCGGTTTTTTGGCTAATTTTCAAAAACCGAGAAACCGAGTTTTTCCCGAAAAACCGAATTCGGTTTTTTTTTTTTTCAATTTTTTCTTCAGTAATACTTGTATTCAAATAATAAATTAGCCCGTGACCCATGGCTCAGATAGAAGACATTAGCTTCTAGTGACTTGGGGTTTCGGGTTCGCTTCCCGTCCCAAGCGAGAAAAATTTATTTCATTTGAATTGGCTATCAATCATTTGAAATAAATAGGGATTGGATCTAAATGGCCTTAGATGCCGAATTTCCCAATACTTAAATAATCTATATATAATAAAAGCGGAGTGTCTGTCTATCCGTCCGTCTGTATTGCTCTGTTTGACCAACTTTCCGTTGGACATTTTTTTGAGTTAAAAAAAAAAAACATTCACACTTTTTTCTCATTCACATTCACAGTCTTTTCGGCAACTTAGGCCATATAAGACTACGATAACCGTTATATATGATAATATCTATTGGGGGCCCAGGTATTTCTATTTAATTTGGCATCTGGCATCCAAATGGCTTAAATAAAATCATCGGACTGCCTGGGGCCCGAACCCGCGATGTTCAGTATATTAATAGAAGGTAGGCATGCTACCAACTACACCAAGCCCGGTGACATTTATTTGAGTTATTAATTCTTAAAGTTACGATTTCTCCCATAGAAAATGTATGGAGAAATATATAAGCTTATGTATTTTTTGAATTTTTTGTATTCTATGAATATAATCAAATCCTCAAGCAGGCACTGGATTGGAATAGTAGTAATAATAATTTTCTTGGGTTCGGGTCGCAGGTAGTCCGATTTGCATACCAAATGGCTAAAATAAGAATGCCTGGACCCCTAATAGATATATTCATTAATAATGGTTATCGTTTAAGATGTTGACAAAAAACCGGTTTAAAACCGGTTTACCGGTTTTACGCTTTGTAAAAAACCGAAAAACCGGTTTTCAAAATTTTCCGGTTTTTTCCAAACCCTACTGGGGCCCGAACCCGCGACGTTTGGTATAGGAGGTAGGCACGCTACCTACTACGCCAAACTCGGGGGCCAAAAAATCTTGGCTGTTATTTGTAATGTTGGCAGAGAGCAAAATGAGATATAACAATGCTCTTTATGTTAAACTATTGTAAAAATACTTTTGTTAACATTATAATTATTGTCAGCTTCCTCTGAAGAAGTAGAGCCCTTGTGCCTTCGAAATATTAGGAAATAAACTCATTTGGAAAAATATAAAACTTTGTGTTTTTATTTTTCCCTTCCTACATCCTTGCCGAAAAATCAGCTTGGTTGAGGAGTTTCGGTTCTAAAATTCTCTCGGCATCACTCATTAAGCTTATGACTAGAGACCGGATTTTTAAGCAAAATGCTTATTGCTCAATTTTATAAGCAACCATTAGATATTTAATTTCTATACGAATTAGGAAAAACTAAGTGTATTGAGATTGCATTTTTTATGCTTTTTTTGAGTTTTCATGCTTTTTTTCTCTTTCGTGCTTATTTGACTTATTTACGAATATTTATAACCTTCGTGCTTATTTGAACTTATTTTACGAATATTTATAATTTTTTTTTTATTAAAAAACACTTTTTTTCCCATTCACATACGCATACACCAGGGACGTATATAAGGGGAGGGGGAGGGGGCCCGGCCCCCCCCTCCCAAAAAAAAAAAAAAAATTTCCAAAAACTCCCGCAGTGCGAAAAAAATATAGCCTTGTAAAAAAATTTTTTTCCGCAGGTTGAAAAAATTTGGTTCCGCAAAAACAAAATTTTTCGCAGGGCGGGGCGGAATAAATTTGGTTTATTTAAAAAAAATTTTTATACGCCATTGGTATGAGTAAAAATTGCTTATGAGATGCTTTTTTTCAACTTTTATGCTTATTTAACAATTTTTTATTCAAGTTTTTTATGCTTTTTTGAGCACTTTTTCCCCATATTTTTATGCTTTTTTGTCAGGTCTTTACTTCCACTAAGCCCTTCAATTTTCAAGAAAATTATCTCTCTAAACAGCAACTTCTTGATGAAAGATTTCTGAATAGATTAGTATTCTAATTATTTAATACATAGAATATTAAATAAAAATAAAGTACAAGTTTTGTTTTTAAACATACAATTTATACCCCTTAAGGGTCTTTAGATTCGTAACTTTGTTTCAAACCAAATTTGTATCAATATTAATTAAAAGTCAATAGAAAAAAATAAAATTTCCAATCAAAGAAAACAAGAGGAGGTTCCTTGAAATCAATTCTCTTTTGCAAGTCAGTAATGTCAGTAATGAATGAATCGAAATCAAATGAGATCAGATGGGATGTCAATTCAACATCCGATCCGCAGCTTCTCTTCTTTGAAGGGAGATCTCCCTCTCCTCTCTTCTAGCAAATGCCTTTCCACTTGTGTGCACACGCACATTCATTCCCTCGGCTTTTTGTTCTCTCTTAAGATTATTCTCTCTCTCGCAAATCACTTTTATTTAATTATTTTTAGATAATTTTCTTGAGGAATTAATCTTGGGAATTTTTTTTTCTATTATACAATCTTCAAGTTTAATTCATGGCTGGTTGCTTTGAAAAAAAAAAAAATTAAAAATCTATAATGTAATGCCAGCCGATAAATTCACTTGGCGATTATTTTCAACTACGGTCTCTTTCTTTGTTTATTTTGTCCTATAAGAGGAATCTCCAGACTTCTTA
>JAKCPI010011440.1:0-14035 GCA_023213315.1 Euborellia annulipes
ACGTCATTCACTACGACGAGTGAGTCGGGGCTTGCCGAGGCTCCAACCCTGGCCCACTCATAGTAGTGGTACATCTCCTCCAATCTAAGGGGTGTGAGCCAATCTTACTCCCGGCGCCATACCCGCCCCCCGCCTCCATCATAATGTCCAACAGTTCCTGCGGCGACAAAATGATGGGGCTCAATCTTCCCAGTGCCACCTCCCCCAGACCTTCAACTAGGTCGTCGATCTCCTCCCTGATCGTGTCCAGCGCCAACTCCAAGTGGCCCAGAAATGCAATCTTCTGAAACCCCCCGTCGACCTTGGTGTATAAATTATTTAGGGCCGCGTCCGTCTGTGCCGCAAATTCCCCTCAGCTTTTGCCAATCCCATTACCCGTTCTGTGAGCGACACAATTCGCTCTGAATTTATATTCGAATTATTTTTCAGGGCCGAAACAAGAGTCAATTGTTCCTCCAAGAAATGTACTACCTCATCCCCACGACTCTGAACATCTGCCAGACGCTTGTGGATATCCCGCAGATCTTCGGAGTCGGGAGTGCCAAAAAGAAATTTTAATGCTTTACCCCCAATGTCGACGAGCCCCCTTTTTCCACGCTGACCTGGTAGAATGGCTCTCACCCCTTTTGCTTTCTTAATTAACTCATGCACGCGGTGCTTAAGGAGCACCAGGTAGTCATTATTGTATATACTCCACCCGTCGTCGCCCCTCTGCCACTCTCTGAAATTGTCAATGCGATCTAGGACCCGCTCCAACTGCGCCGGAATGCCGGAAACGTCCATCTCGAGTGCTATCCGCCAGTACTCATTAGACAGGATGACCTCTCCTTCCCGCACGAACACCGCCCCTAGAGGCTTCCCCGACACAACCCCTGCAACAAGAATAGAACCCGCAAGTTTAACCTTCATAACCTCTTGCTCCGTCATTAAACCGGTCTCTACCTATTAAAATTCCAAAATGTTGGTTTCGGGGGCCTCCCAGGACCCCGCCTTTCCCCCTTGTCCCCGACGCTGAGGTACGACGTATGGCCTGACGGGATTCCTTGATGGTCCCCCGGACCCACCTCCTCCCCCGCTACCTCCCTCGCTGACCGCTCCCTGTCCTCCGGTCTCCTCCGCGCTTTGGGCCCCTAGTTCTCCACCATCCAACTCCCCCGATGCCCCATCCTCCTCCTCCGTCCCCGGCGGATCCCGTTCTCGGGATCCACCTCCGCCACTGGCAGTGTTCGCCGACCCCATTATGGTCTCCCCAGCAACATCCGAGCATTCTGACTCCCCGCTCTGGCCCAGATCCTCGCCATCCGAGCTCTCCGACTCCTCGCTCTGCCCCAGTTCTTCGCCATCTGAGCTGTCTGACTCCTCGTTCTGCCCCAGTTCTTCGCCATCCCACTCCCCTGATGCTCTGTCCTCCACAACTGCTTCTGGCGGACTCCGCTCTCGGGTACCCTCTCCGTCACGGGCACCAATACCATCCCCGCCCAAGACTCTTTCCCTTAGTCTGTAAGGTGAACGAGTTGTGACTCTTTCTCTACCCGTAGGTATCCAGGTAGGGTCACATACCAGCTCGGGACTGGATTCTGGAGTCACCTCGTGAGAGCCGTCGAGACGGTCCTCTCGCTCGCTTCTCGATTCGTCCGTCACTGGAGCGTAGTACGCCGCAAAGCCTCCCGATAGCGGGACAGACCCCCCAGTTTCCAATTGTACATCTTTCTCCTTCTCTTGGCCGACGGTGGGCGCAGCCAATAACCCATCCGTCCCATCGTAGACTACGACCTCCACTTGTCTGTCCCGCGTCACCTCTCTCAGGATCCGTTTCACTTTCACCCATGACAAACCATCCCTACCGCAATCAGGTCGTGGAAGCCCGGCTGAAGGTATATTCTCAGCATCCATTACTCTAAGCATATCCTCCACCGCTCGGCGCAGCCCATCATACGTGGGTTTGTCGCAGCTCCGTGTTTTGATCACCAAATAAAACACTGCACGCCCACCACGACGGAGCAATAAGCATTTCCCCACTTCCGGCTCCTGTACTCTCAACTCTTCCACCCCGCCGAAACGTGTTCTAAACACCGTGGCCCCACCAGTCGACATATCTAGATCAGCGGACACCCAATGTCCGATCGCTCCAGAGGGATGATGATCAAATACGTACCCTTTCTCCTCACGTAACCTGCTGGGAGAAGAACCCGTACCCTCCCTTGCTGATAGCTTTAGCCGGTTAACATGTACCAAAATCCTCTCTCCCCTTACCTGCAACGTGTACGTGATTTCGCTATTTCTTTCTACGACCAAGTAAGGTCCCTTCCATGGCTTACGAAATTTCTTCGACTCCCCAGAACTAATCGCCGGAGTGTACAAGTACACCCACCGCCTTCGGCGAAGGTGCGATCTTTACGACCTCTGCTGCGCAGAGCATTCATAGCTCCTCTCTTGACCTCGTCTCGAGCCTTCGCTGCACCAGCAACTACGTCCAACTTCTCCCGCAATCCCAGCGTATATTCATCGTCCCGCAGATGGCTATCCTGCGGAGACAGTCCGCAGTCGAAGGGCATCTGCATCTCCCTCCCGAACATCATGAAGTTCGGCGAGTACCCAGTGGCTGAGTGCGGTGTGCTCCTGTAAGCCGCTAGGGCGTATGGCACCCACTCGTCCCAATCTCGCCCGTCCCTCCTCACATAAGACGCCAGCTGATCAATCAGCGTCCTGTGGAACCGCTCCAGGCGACCATTACTCTCGGGGTGGTAGGCCGTCGTTTGTATTTTAGATATACCCAACAGGTTACATGTCCGTGCCAAGAGCGAAGAGGTAAAATTGCGACCCTGATCGGTCAACAGCTTTGATGGAGCCCCATGCCGACACACCACTTTCTCTACAAACTCCTTCGCCACTCGCTCTGCCGTCTGATCGGGTATCGGGATGGCCTCCGCATACCGGGTGAAGTGATCAATAAAGGTTAACAAGTATCGATTGTTCGTCACCGACAAAGGAAGTGGCCCCACGATGTCTAGCGAAACCATCTCCATCGGCCTCGATGGGGTATAGGCGTCCCCGATCGGTACCTTCAGCCCTGCGGGACTCTTTCTCTGCGCGCAAGGATGGCATCCACGCACGTACTCCTCCACGTCCCGTTCCATCCCCCTCCAACAAAAACCAGACTTTAGACGTAACAGTGTGGACTCCACCCCCCTGTGGCCACCAAGCGGTGACGAGTGATAATGCTCGAGAAGCCGCCTCACCAACGATCTGGGGACCAGCAATTTCCGATTCTCTAGCGCACCTGTGCCTTCCCGTGAATACCAGACACCATCCTCGTCTCGCTCCAACTTCGACCCGCGCTCTCTGATCATCTTGTTGCACCAGTCATCATTCTCTTGCTCTCGAAGGATCCCCTGCCGATCCCATGACATAATTTCCTCGGCTCCCACCCGATGCACCACCCGACTGAGAGCATCCGCGTGACGGTGTAACTTGCCGGGCCGGTGGATCACCTCGTATTCAAACTCGGCCAATCGCAGTGCCCACCTGGTCAATCTCGCTGAAGGATCCCTAAGGCTCAACATCCATCGGAGGGCCGCATGGTCCGTCTCTACTTTAAACCGGCGCCCGTATAGGTAGCACCTGAACTGCTTGGTGGCCCAGACCACCGCAAGCAATTCCTTCTCCGTAGCCGTGTAGTTCTTCTCCGCCGGAATCAGCGATCGGCTGGCAAAACAAATTGGCCGTTCCACACCGCCTTGGACTTGAGACAGTACAGCTCCCAAAGCCCGATCTGAGGCGTCTGTTGCCAAGACGAAAGGTAACGCGAAGTCGGGGTAGGCCAACACGGCATCCGATGTAAGAAGAGCCTTTAGCGCTTGGAAGGCCTGCTGGTGGCAATCCGTCCACTCAAACCGAGCGTACTTTCCGGTCAGGTCATGGAGAGGCCTAGCTACTTCTGCGAAATGTGGCATAAACCTCCTATACCATCCTGCCAGCCCTAGAAACGCTCTGACTTCCTTCACTGTGCGAGGCGTCGGATACTCCTTCACAGCCTTCACCGTTTTGGGATCCGGACTAACTCCCGCCCCCGAAACCACATGACCCAGATACTCAACCTCGGGCATAGCGAACTCGCACTTGGCTAGATTTATCTTAAGATGAACCTCCCGAAACCTTCCCAGCACTCTATTCAGCCTTTGCAGATGTTCCTCGAAAGTGTCACTGAATATGATAACATCATCCAGATACACAAAACACTCTGCCCCCTTAAGCCCAGTTAAAATCTGATCCATTGCTCTTTGGAAGGTTGCAGGTGCTCCCGACAAACCGAAAGGCATCCGGTTGTATTCATAATGCCCTTCAGGGGTCGAAAAGGCCGTCTTTTCCCGATCCTCTTCCGCCACAGGTATCTGGTGATAACCAGAAGCCAAGTCAATCGTCGTAAACCATTTTGAATTGCCCAGACTCTCCAATGTATCCGCGATCTTCGGTAGAGGGTACACGTCCGCTTTAGTTTCAGCATTGAGGGCCCTGAAGTCTGTACAGAACCTATATTTCACCCCTTGCCCCCTGTCCTTCTTGGGCACCAAAACCACTGGGGCTGACCATGGTGATGACGACGGCCGAATGACACCTTCGTCTAACAAATTGCGAATCTGTTCCCTCATTTCCTCCTTAAGATGGTGAGGCACCGGGTACGGCCTACGATATATCGGAGTCGCACCCCCTGTTGGTATAGTGTGACGAACTCTCGTCGTGCACCCCAGCTTCCCTCCGCTCCCATACAACAGGTCTTCAAATGAGAATAGCATCTCCTGCATCTTCATCCTCTCGTCAGGCACCAAATGGGCCAGTTTGGTTGTCACCGCTTCCCTCAACCCCACCACCCCTTCCCCAGTCCCTACGGACAGTCCCCGCACTATCTCCTGAGGCGCGATGGAATGCATTGACGCCAACGGAGTACCCTTCGAAAGTTCCACGAACTCCCGTGTGGCGTTCACCAACTTTACCGGGGTCGTCCCGTCCCCCACCCTATTCACAGAGCGGGCCACCCGCACACCGGCTAAGCTAAGCTCACGCGGTTCCAGTATAATCGAATCTCCTCCTTCCAGTCTCCCTTCCTTCCGCGTCCACACAACCTTTCCCTTTAGCACCACTTCGGACCACGGGGGTACCATCACATTCCGTACTACCCTTATGCAGCCCATGTCTTCCGACACCCCTCCCGGTTCCGGTGCCGCGTCTACTCCCCTGGTGCACTCCACTCTCCCGCTGGACACATCTATTTTCGCCCCCAGAGGTCGCAGTAGGTCCATTCCCAAAATGCCATCATGTGCTGTCAGTATGTCGGCCACGATAAATTGGTGTTTGATTGGCGCCCCCATGACTGTCCCCACCACCTCCTGGATGCCCTCTACTGAAAGCTCACTCCCCGTAACACCCCTCGGCGTAAAGGGCGCCTCCGTTACTCTCCCCGAGCCAATTGGCCTCCTGATGACGGAGACGTCCGCCCCTGTGTCGACCAATAGCGTGTAGACCACGCCCTCCACCTCCAATGCCACACCTATCCCCTTCGAACGGCTATCCGATAGCTTAGGGATCAGCCGCTCCAACTCAGGCCGCGAGCCGGGGTCGTTCACGGCCGAGACTCTTTTGGGTGTTGCTGACTCGCCCCGCTCTGCTCCGCCTTGTTTTCGCCTCCAGAAGCAGTGTCCTTAGGGGCTGCTGTCCGCGTCTTTCGCGGGCAGTCTCGTGCCATATGGCCGCTCTCACCGCACCCAAAACACCGCATGACACCGCCTTGCGAATCCCCTTTCACCCTGCGTGGGCAGTCCCGAGCCAAATGGCCCCTGCCATCGCATACGTAGCATCTCAGCCCAGGACACCTGCTGGCCACATGTCCGTACTCGGAGCACCTGAAGCATCTCACTGTGTTCTTCGAAAGCCCTTGCCTTCCTCCACGCTGTGCACTCACGCAACAACAGGCACCTCCGCTCGACGAGCTACCTACACCAGCCTCCATTCTGGTCGCCACTGGCGGCGCCCCTCGCGCCGCGCCCACCAAGCCTAGCGCCTGACCCCCCTCCCGCTCGACGCGACGTATTTTCTCTAGCACCAGATCCAACGTCTTAGGTGGGTCAAATCTGATTAGGCTGCCCAGGTTTCCCACTAAACCTTCTATGAAGATGTCCCTCAGGAGCTCCTCCCCAATCGCCTCCCCGGCACCTGCCGCCCTCACCCCCATCTCCCTCACCCGATCCAAAAATTGTCTCCCCCCCTCGCCAACTCTCTGCTTCATGGTGAACATCTCTCTCCTAATGTCTACCTTACTCCTATCTACCTTGAACCGGCCCAAAAGTGCCGCCTTCAACTCCCCATAGGACTTCGAGTGCCCCACTCCCCGCAAAAATACTTCCGCCTCACCCTTCACCTTTAATAACAAAACCACGCGCTTATGCTCCTCCCCCCACCCCCCTGCCTCAGCGACTCTCTCAAAACCCTCCAAAAAAAGGTCCACCCTCTCCTCAGAGGTCCCCCCGGACCACGAAGACAACAAACTCTGGATGGACAAATCCGGCGGCCTCTCCAACTTGACCACCACCGGCACAGGAGCCCCCTCCATCTCCAAAAAGGGAGGTGAATAAGCCAAGTCAATATATACAAAGAACAAAACCCGCCCCTATTTTTGCAAGAGGCGCCACTTCTGACACCAGTGTAAATTTAGTACTCACCTCCCTTGTTGTCCGCGCTGAGTTGTGGGCTGAGAGACGACCACGAGATCCCTTACTAGGAGCTTCCTAAGGGATATTACTTTAGGGAATTCTTATAACGAAATTGAATCTTCCGCTTCCTTAATTATTATAAATTTATTCCCAAAAGTGTTTGACAAAAAAAAAATAAAGCATATGGACAAGTCCAAAACAAAAAAATACATAAAATAAAATAAAAAAAATTATAAAATAAAATAAGATAAAACGGCAAAAAGAATATCTATAAAACGTAATTCTGACTCCCGTCTCCTTAATTATCGTAAATTTACTCCCAAAAGTGTTTGACAAAAAAATTAAAATATATATATATATATAGCTAAGACCAAATAAAAAAAATATAAAATAAAATAAAATAAAACGGCCAAAAGAATATCTATAAAACGTAATTCTGACTCCCGTCTCCTTAATTATCGTAAATTTACTCCCACAAGTGTTTGACAAAAAAAATTAAAATATATAGCTAAGACCAAATAAAAAAAATATAAAATAAAATAAAATAAAACGACCAAAAGAATATCTATAAAACGTAATTCTGACTCCCGTCTCCTTAATTATCGTAAATTTACTCCCAAAAGTGTTTGCCAAAAAAAAAATTAAAATATATAGCTAAGACCAAATAAAAAAATATAAAATAATACAATCAAAAAAATATCTATAAAAACTTAATTCTAACTTAATGCCTAATGAAAGAGAAGAGAAGAAAAAAAAATTGTTTATTCACCAATGGCCACGGTAACAACAACTGTCCAAACCGCCAAAATGTCCATCTTAGGTAATAACAATCGAAGACGAAAAGAAAAACTGGAGAATGTCCAATTGGGGCTCTCACACAATAATCCTGGACTTCTGTTCTGAACACACGCAAAAATCTCTCTGCCGAGAGCAAAAAAAAAACCGACCTTCGCTAGGCGCCGATAGCTTGCTATAGGTAAGAGCAAGTTTGCAAGAGGTCCCGTCTTCAGTCGCCTCCTGGCGGGCTTTTTTACGACATCTCTCTATCTGTCTCACTCTCTCTCATTATCTCCCTGTCAATCGATTTGGTCTCTATAATAATCAAGGACAGTCTTCGGCGGAAATCCTATGCAAGCTTGCGAATTCCTGCAATAGGTATGAGAGAGAGAGAGAGAGAGAGATAGGCACGTGTAAGGCTGGAATATTCCCGATTTACATTTATATAATAAATAATACAAAAAAAAAAAAAAAAAAAATGACAACCCAGGTTTTGAACTTGGGATCCCTGGATTACCAACCCTCCCCTCTACCCGTTACGCTATTAGCTTTAGTTGTTGATATGCTTTTCTTTGAGCCTTATAACAATCCTTTTCAGATTTTAAAATTTCAGATGAGAAAAAAATTGTTACAGGGCGCATTGGACGAAAATTTCGATCAGGATACAAATATTTTTCAGTATAGATTCACCATATAAAAGGAGATCAAAATCGGTGACGAGTCAACCGTGTACTCTCCTTGTTAGAGAATAGACCAGATTTTGTCTTAATTTTTAACTAATTTGGAATACCATCTCCAAATTTTATTTTTAAAGTCGCGAAACTTCCACAGAATTCTAATATTTAATGAAACATATTAAATGCGTTTTAAGAAAAAATCCTTATCTGGACTCATTCTTATCAGTCAAAACAAACAAGAGGTGTGAAAAAAATTTAAAGGTCAATAACTGTTTAGGAATTAAAATGCAAGTCTCGTTTCTTAAAGCCTAATTTCTAATTAAGAATTGTATTTTTAAAATTAACATTTGATAATGTATCTCTATGAATTATAATTATTATTTTACTATTGTTTATTGTATTCGTCTGATTTGTGTGATCCCATCTTGTTTAGAGATTAATTAATAGCGAAATGAATACGTCATAATTGCGATTCAATTTATCCCCTCTCCCCGCCTTCGGCGGGCTTCGCTCCCCTGGACCCCCCGCCTGCGGCCGACCCTTGCCTTTTCTTCTTTTTTTTTTTTTTTTTTTTTTTTAATTCCCCTTTTTCGGCTGCAGAGGCCATTAGGGTTTTAATTTAACATATATTTTATTAATTTATAATACCGATGGCTACCGGGGGGACGTTCTACACGCTGATTTCTGGGGGTCACCAATCCCAGATTTCGCCGTGCTTGGCATTGCTTAACCGCAACGATTGTGGTGACTCTTGCTCTACTCCGTTGCCAGGCCCCCGGCGCCTTTTCTTCTTAATTATGAAAAGAAAATTATTATTATTCTATACCAATTCAGTGCCTGCTTGAGGATTTGTTTACATTCATGGAATACACAAATGAAAAGAATACATAAATATTTCTCTATACATTTCCTATAGGAGAAAACCTAACTTTAAGAATTAATAACTCCAAAAAGTTATAGGAATTTCGGGATGAAAGTAATTTTCCTGTAATCCCGAGAAGGTCTTCTTTATACGTATAAAATTTCATTTCAAAATTCCAACGAGAAGTTTCCCAAATAGAGCGTGACAGACAGACGGACAGACAGACAGACATTAGCGAATTATATATATATATATATATATATATATATATATATAGATTCTAGTCATTCCCGAATTTCTCCTTTTGATTTTTAATTTTTTGTAATCCGGAACACAAAACAATCCTTAATTAAAATCAAATTAGAGATCCTGTTATATCTAACGTTCCTCTTGGGAATTTCAAACCAAATCTATTTAACGTGTTACGCCTTACGCCTAGCGCTACGGCAAACCCCAAGACACACAGAGTGCGCGTGAGAGAGTAGAACCATGCGTTTAGTATAATGCTCACATCTAATTCATTTATTTTATTTATCAGGTATATACGCAAGGGCGTCCGCAGAATTTTTTGCATTATTCAATTTTTTAAATTGATAAAATATAATTTTTAAAATAATTTAAAATTATTCAAATACTAAATAAATATTGTTCTCAGTTTTTAACATGCGTCTTTTGATTTCTCATTTTCCTATTATTAAGTTAGGATTAAAAACCCGATTTTAATACCCTTAATTGAAACTGAAAATTTTCAGTTAAATGCCTACGATCCGAAAAAAACTTTCACTTGCATCGTGGTTTCATAAAACCAAACAATGATTTTTTAATAATTTCACTTTTTTATAATTTTTACCCTTAAAAAAAAAAATAAAAATATTTTCTTTTATTTATTTGCCTTCGAGTTATGTCAATACAATCCCGAAATGTCACTACTTTGCGTTTATTTGTTTATAATAATAGATAGGATTAGGAGGCCTTATTCAGTCGGTTGAATGAAACAAAATATATTTAAATAAATTATAAGGCCCCCTAATCCTATCTACAGTCCTGGGTGAGTGCAAATTTTGTTTCTAATATTTAATCCCACTTACCCATGATCTCCACGCCTTTTTCGGATGAATTTTAGTCCAAGTTACGTAGTATAGCCCATCGTCCTTAATACACAAATATTGCGAATGCATAGTCACTACACAAATGAAATTGTTCTTTCTAAATCGAATGATTGTATCAGAGCATCATCTGATCTCTCTAAACACTCAACTTCAATTGGTGAGCACCTATCTATCTCTCTTAGCTTCTTTAATTGCTGTTAGCTTGCTAATGAGTTGCTTGTTAGTGAGCTCTATTAAAATTTAAATGTTTCCTAGTAACCCTTTTCTAGTGAACTATCAATGAAAATTGATTTTCAAAAGTGGTGTAATCAGGAAAGTGATTTTGAGGATTAACGGGGGGTGGGGGGGGGGGCTCCCACACACACCCTATTATTAAAGACAAACAGAAGACTTGGTTGAAAAAAAAACCCCAAAGAAGAGGCTTTGGAATCCTGTGAATATTGAAACCAAATATCATTTAATAAATAAGAAATTATATATAATATTTAAGATATTATATTATATATATCGCGTATATGAGCCGCGAAATTTATACAATTAAATATTTATTAATTCATACATCCGAAAAAATAAGGGTGTGCCGCCGGAAGTCGAACCACGGATCCTCCGATTTGTACTCAGAGTACTCTGATATATGAAGTTCACTTATGAACTCAGTTGGAAAGCAAATTTAGTCATCAGAAGAAATGAACCCATGAACGGCGCCACAAATTTCTCCCTCGACCAGGTGCAATCCAGATGGAATAATTGATCAAATATCTTTTACAATGTGGCCCAGAGGCGTCAACATCACTCAACTTTGTGTCTCGGAGCAGTCAGCGTCCATGCTCCCTGGGCTCAGAGGAGCCAACATCAACTGATCTCACCAACGTGACTTTGAAGAGACCAACATCTACGCTCCCTTGAGTCTTATCTTGGTGTACCGAAACGTTGGAGAAGCCCAGCTGAGCCTTTCGCACCCAGCCTTGCTAAGGTTTGAACAATCGTCATCTACGGTAAATCAGCACATCCGAATCCCGCCGAACGACACAGGAACATCGACGGAATGCGGCTAAACATCTAAGCTGATACCCAACAGCACCAGGCAGCTCACCGCAGCAGCCTCATCACCACTCGACAGCACTGGCGTAGCGAGCTTAACTCGCGCCCAGGGCACAATACCCTTTAGCGCCCCCCATTCGAAAACCATATAATATTTTATGTAAAATACCTATTTGTAAGTAAATTTTAAGAAAAAAAAATGTTTGCCCCCCCCCCCAAGCAAAAGTTGAAATGACGCCACTGCCAATAAATATTGATCAGACTGCCTGAGATCCGAACGCGCACTCCTTGCCTTTCAAGGTTATCCCTATCTCCATAAAAAGAATTAAAAAAAAAAAAGTTTTCATTCTTGTGATGCCACTCTAATATCCGCCCCGGGGGAGGAGTTTATTATGTAGACGGAGTTTAGAAGGCGATTTTTTTGAAATTCCGATTTTAAGGGGGTTATAGTTGTTATTAAGCATATTATTTAAGTATATTTTTTTCGAAAATCAATATATTAAATAATATAAGATTAAGGTGGCTGTAGATATAGTTGATACTGGACAAAGGAGTTGGCAGCCAAAATGTGCGCCGCGGGGGTGTAAGTTACGCCACTGGCTCTCATATTGGCTGCCAACTCCTTTGTTCTGTATCAACTATATTAAAGAATGCTCTGTCTCTATTCTCTATCTAATAAATGCTCTTTGTTACAGCTCCTCATGTCTGCTTTCACTGACCATTTCGCTGACACTTCAACACACATTTCTCAATAATCAATCAACATTTTAAGGTATTTGCTTATAAAAAATACAAATATTTAATAAATATATTGCAATACATGCACATCAGATAAACTTATTCAGACATTCTTGTCATCTCATTTATTTTGAGAATAATTTTAGATATCATTCAGGTCTATTCTCTATGCAAAAATGTTAACTTTTAACATCTGAAATCAGCGTTATTTTAACACCTCCTTGTCTTAAATTGCTATTCTGTAACGTCTGTTTTTAGAGAATAGATCTGATTTTCAGTCTACCAGGTATTATTCTTTTACAAAATTATTAATATAATATAATCATTCCAATAATTCATAATTGAAATTCATTAGTTTTATAATTATTTTTCAGCCGTTTGTTAATTATTTTGAAAATTCATTTCTAAATAAAACTAAATTGTTGAAAATGTTAAGGGGTTTCAGGAGCGACGTCTAAACGAACTTAAAAAAAAAAAACTAGACTATTATAAGGAATTTTTCAATGCGGTTTTTTGTTAAATGAATTAAATTCATAAGAGATTATTGGGACATCGAGCTATAATTGTTTTAATGATTTATTAAAAAATTATTGTAATTAATTTTTTTGTTATCAAGCAAATACAAAAAAAACAATCTGTCCCAATAATCTTTAATTTTTTTTAAATTTAAAAATGAATTTATTGTTATTATTAATCACATATTAATTAAGAAATTTTTAAAATAAGCTTAGATGTTTTATTTAAAATTCAACTGTCAAATTAGTTCAGCATTCTTGCAATAGATGGCAGGCCAGTCTAACAGCCGATTCCCTAGTCTGGCCTATATTTATATATTTTTATGCTTTTATAAAAGATACATAATATATAATAACATTTATAAAGTATTTATTGTTAAAAAGATCAATGAAAATCAACCAAATGCATTAAATATTATTAGCTACCATTCTGACATCTCTTGGCAAACTTTTGAATTACTTGATTTTTTGGGCATACTTTTTATGACACACAACGCTACGCCGAAAAACATGCGAAACCACTTCGCTCCCGTTCCACCTTAAGTTCTTTTTTGAAACATCTTTATTAAAATCTGCACTTTAATTATCACGCCCTATGCCCACTAAGGATTTTTAGTAACATATTGAAAAGAAATATTTTATTTTTAATATCAAAAAAACTTTTATTAGGTTTACAGGAAGTTTTCATCAAACAGTTAAAATAAAATCAGAAATAAATACAATTTAGATCTGTCTAGACATTTTTAAATACATTTCACCTCGTTAGTAAACTATGTCATCATTTGATAAACTTATCCACTAAATACTTAAAAAAAAAAAATTTATTGAAAGTTCAAAATTATTAAAATAATAAGTCTTATAAATTGATATTTTTTTGAAATACTTTTAAATTAGTAATAAACAAAAAAAGAAGTCCTGTAGTTTCTAACTCCCTAACTATTGAGTTTCTGAGAAAGGAACTTTTTTGGAATGTAAAAAAAAAAACGAGAAAATGGAAATCGAAGTACACTTAAAGGGTGCGATCATGACCATCATGTGTTACCCCGTCGTCCTCCGAGTCGCGCTGATCGTCTCCAAATCGTATTGACCGTAGATCTGGTCCGCTCAAGGAAGTCGTGTCTCTCGAGATGAGCCATCTTTCCTCGATTGTGAGTTTGGAGTTCATTTTCGATGCCCCTCTTTCTCTGTTTGAATTGTTCCCCAATCGAGTTTCAGGACTTTCAAGGGTTCCGAGTTTGTTCTTTTTGCCGATTTGTCCCAGGACAGCAGAAAGGAGCCGCCTGAAGTTCTCCTCGACCTCTGCCTCGTCCTCAGCCTCTCATTACTCTACAGGGCTTGCGTTTTTACCGAAACATCTTTCGTCACTGTCCTTCTCTCCGGCGATTCCGAACACTTAAAAAGAAGAATTGTTTTCGGGATTTAATATTCCCTCTAAAAGAGAAGAAAATAAAAAAAATATTATTTTAATCTTGGTTTAGAAGTTAGTCAATTGATCATCTATTCAGCGCTTAATCGATCCGTCGTTCCGTGAATTTTCCGATCTTTTCTATCTTTTGCGCCGCAAATTAAATTTATTAAAAAATGAATCCATTAAAAAAAAATTGTTTACAAA
>JAKCPI010011441.1:0-14987 GCA_023213315.1 Euborellia annulipes
GCAAACACAACATTACTCATATGAGTGAATGATATAACATGAAAGATATTTATAAAATACCTCTATTTGTGATTTGCAGGTCAAGAATGCCACGAGGGCTACTCATTTGCGATTACGCGAGACTCTCTTTTCTCTTTTCTTCGCTTCTCTTCGGGCACTCTATAGATGTGTGTTATTAAACAATCTTATTAGGAGAATTACATACTGTATGTAATTCGCTTCTGAAGATGACAGATATGGTGTCGAAATACGTATAAAGTGTTAATATCAAATTAATATATTATTGAAACAGAAAAACCTTGTGACTTAAATTTAATTCTCCTATTAAAGCATAATGTTTCAACTAGAGCCAACGGTTACCAGTTTAAAATTAATCTTTTATTAATTTTACCTGGCCGATTAGTGTCTATCTGTAATATATTTATATAAATGACTAACCGCTCCGCTTGCAATCGGCTAGCCAGGGAGACTTCGCCCCCCTGAATTTCCTCCAGTTGGCTCTGACTAACTTCGCAAAATACCCTTTATACCAGTGATAAGAAGTGGTTGTAGACTTTGAATCAAGGACGATATAGTAAAAGGGGTAAAAAAGGGCGTAATTATCCTCCCAAGATTTGAAAAACATTTTTTTCGAAAAAAAAAAAAAAAAAAAAAAATATTTTTGAATAAATTTTTAAAAATTAATTAAAAAATTTGATTTGTATTTATATTCTGGCAAACAAATACAGAATGCGCCTTTAAATTACCGAAATTAAGAAAAAATTGTGTGCTGTGCGACTAGTCACACCATATTAACCCCCCGAGAAACACCTCTGGATCCGCCCTTGCTTTGAATTGGGTATAGGAGACTTTGCAGCCAAGGAATTGAATAAAAAACTTTTAACCGTCGACGTTTCGGTCGCAAATCCTGAGGAAGGTCCTGATTTGCCAAGGCCAAAACGTCGACTGTTAATAATAAAAGTTTTTTATTTAAATCCTTGGCTGCAAAGTCTCTATACCCAACCCCTTATACCTCAGATAGCTAAGTATAGATGAAAAAACTCCATCTTTTTTTTTTAACTCGAAGGTTCGTAACGTCGACTGTTAATAATTAAATACAAGTTTTTATTTGACTGCAAAGTCTCCTATACCCAACCTCTAATACCTCAGATAGCTAAGTATAGGTGAAAAAACTCTTTTTTTAACTCGAAGGTTAAGCGTGTTCTTGTTTACAATACCGATGATTTGCTATCGCTCGGATAAATTTGCTAGTTGACTAGAAGTGAAGCAGGCCCGAGTTAATTCTCAAAATCTATATATGTATATATAATTCACTAATGTCCGTCTGTCTGTCTGTCATGCTCTATTTAGACAACTTCCAGTTGGAATTTTGAAATGAAATTTTTTTATGCATAAAGAGGATCTTCTAGGGATTACAGGAAAATTATTTTCATCCCGAAATTCCTATAACTTTTTGAGTTATTAATTCTTAAAGTTACGATTTCCCCCATAGGAAATGTATAGAGAAATTTTATGCATTTGTGTATTCTATGAATGTAAACAAATCCTAAAGCAAGCACTGAATCGGAAGGGAATAATAATAATTTTCTTTTCAAGAAGAAAAGGCGAGGGTCCGCTGCAGGCGGGGCCCGAGCCAGCTGGAGGGGGGCGACGCGGCTAGTAATTATTAAAATCTGGATCTCCTGAGTCAACTAATTAATTCAGCAAGTGATTTATCCTTAGAAATTAATTATTCTTTTAATTTTACTTCCTATCTTAAATTGTTGACTTTCATGAGTCATGAAATTCCAAGGAAGTATTCTTCTTGTCATGAAATCATTCACATATATATATATATATTCATTTAATGTAATTGCATTCATTGCTCTTTTGTTTAATTAAAAAAAAAAACAAATTTTATCCAGAAACAAAAGAGCATTTCCTCTCTGCTATGACCCCATCAGTCATTAATTAATTCAAAACCATTGACGCGTTTGATCTACATGTTACGCCTGATGAGTTTAACGACAAAATTACTGCATTAAAAAAAAAAGAGTATTTTGAAATGAGTAAGTGTTTACAATGAATGGATCATTAAAAAAAAATTAGTTTCCCTCTTCGAAAGTTAATAAATTTGACTGGAATTTAGTAGCGTTATATCTGGTTAATTTTTAAATATCAAAGACTAATAGGTATAAGTAAAAAGTTATTCCCTAAACCAGGGTGGTCCGCTTAAGGGGGTTCAGGAGCGATGTCTAAACGTACTTAAAAAAAATAAGGAATTTTTCAATGCGGTTTTTTTAAAATGAATTAAATTCATATGAGATTATTGGGACATCGAGCTATAATTTTTTTAATGACTTATTAAAAAGTTATCGTAATTAATTTTTTTGTTATCAAGCAAATACAAAAAAACAATCTGTCCCAATAATCTTTAATTTTTTTTTAAATTTAAAAATGAATTTATTGTTATTATTAATCACATATTAATTAAGAAATTTTTAAAATAAGCTTAGATGATTTATTTAAAAACCAACTGTCAAATTAGTTCAGCATTCTTGCAATAGATGGCAGGCTAGTCTAACAGCCGATCCCCTTTTGGCCTATATTTATATATTTATATGCTTTTATAAAAGATACATAATATATAATAACATTTATAAAGTATATATTGTTAAAAGATCAATGCAAATCAACCAAATGCATTAAATATTATTAGCTACCATTCTGACATCTCTTGGCAAATTTTTGAATTACTTGATATTTTGGGCATACTTTTGATGACACACAACGGGAAAAACATGCGTAACACCTTCACTACCGAGCCCCCTTGAATAACTCGTCTGTCTTAAGAGGTATAATTATTTTCAATATAGGGTTTAGACAGAATGATTCTTCAGCTAAAGATTTCCCCATTTATTTTTTTACTATTCATTTTACCGCGTGAGAGCGCACAGCGGGAAATTCTTATTTGAAGTTTTAAACTATTGTAGATTCCGAACGTCTAATTTTTTAAAATATTTCGGGATCTAAGGTAGACGTTAACATATATTTTTATTAATTACTCGGGCACAGCTATTTAGACCCTGTTATGCAATAGTGTGTCAAGCGCCAAAAAAAAAAATTAAAATTTGAGTTGAACACGGAATATTGTTTCAAATGCTATAATTAATATTATTTCTTATGAAATATGTCCTAAAATAATCCAATGAAAACAAAAAACTTTAAAAAACTCGGTAGGTGGCGCTTGACCCACTAATGCGTAACAGGGTCCATATATACAAATCGGTAGCCAAATGAAAATCAATTTTCATTTGAATACCTGAGAACCGAACCCACACCCCTTGGCTTTGATCAATATTAATATTGTCACTCTCTCTAACCCCTTTTCCGCGGAAGGAGGGGGCAATTATTATAAAAAAATTTTATTTTTTTTTTTAAAAAAAAGAATCACTGACTGACTGACCATCATCGCACAGCCTAAACTGTAAGCCCTAGAAAGCTGTAATTTGGCATGTAGATTACTTTTATTGCGTAGGCGTCATTTAAGAAGCCATTTTTCGAAATTCCAATTTTAAGGGCCCCCAAATGATCATTTATGGGTAAAAATTTGATCTACATTAATTTCTAAACCAAAAAAAGATATCAATTTGGTTTCTTCGCTAAAACCTTCTTTAGATAAAAATCTAGAATCATTGTTTCAGGGTTTTTGAAATTCGGCCCTTAAGTACCCCAAATCGCCATTTTTGTAAAAAATTCGGATTTATAGAACTTTTTACTGAAATGAGATATCAATATGCTTTCTACCCTAAAAGTCTCCCTAAATGAACCCCTAAAAAGTAATTTCGGGGATTTTTGAAATTCGGCCCCCTAAGTACCCCAAATCTTTATTTTTGTGAAAAAAATTGGGATTTTTCAACTTTTAACTTAAATGAGATATCAATATGCTTTCTACGCTAAAGGCCCCCCCCCTCCCATAAAAGTAATTTTGGGGTTGTTTTTTTTAAATTCGACCGCTAGGTACCCCAATTCACCATTTTTTCGAAAAATGTTTTTTTTCTCCCCAACACTTTATTTCTCTTCTCCATCTTCTCTATATATATAAAGAGAGAACTCACTGACTGACTGACCATCATCGCACAGCCTAAACTGTAAGGCCTAGAAAGCTGTAATTTGGCATGTAGATTACTTTTATTGCGTAGGCGTCATTTAAGAAGCCATTTTTCGAAATTCCAATTTTAAGGGCCCCAAATGGTCATTTATGGGTAAAAATTTGATCTACATTAATTTCTAAACCAAAAAAGATATCAATTTGGTTTCTTCGCTAAAACCTTCTTTAGATAAAAATCTAAAATCATTGTTTCAGGGTTTTTTGAAATTCGGCCCTTAAGTACCCCAAATCGCCATTTTTGTAAAAAATTCGGATTTATAGAACTTTTTACTGAAATGAGATATCAATATGCTTTCTACCCTAAAAGTCTCCCTAAATGAACCCCTAAAAAGTAATTTCGGGGATTTTTGAAATTCGGCCCCTAAGTACCCCAAATCTTTATTTTGTGAAAAAATTGGGATTTTTCAACTTTTAACTTAAATGAGATATCAATATGCTTTCTACGCTAAAGGCCCCCCCCCCTCCCATAAAAGTAATTTTGGGGTTGTTTTTTTAAATTCGACCGCTAAGTACCCCAATTCACCATTTTTCGAAAAATGTTTTTTTTTCTCCCCAACACTTTATTTCTCTTCTCCATCTCTATATATATAAAGAGAGAACTCACTGACTGACTGACCATCATCGCACAGCCTAAACTGTAAGGCCTAGAAAGCTGTAATTTGGCATGTAGATTACTTATATTGCGTAGGCGTCATTTAAGAAGCCATTTTCGAAATTCATGGCCCCACCCCCCTCTTCTCCATCTCTATATATATAAAGAGAGAACTCACTGACTGACTGACCATCATCGCACAGCCTAAACTGTAAGGCCTAGAAAGCTGTAATTTGGCATGTAGATTATCTTATTTTGCGTAGGCGTCATTTAAGAAGCCATTTTTCGAAATTCATGCCCCCCACCCCTACCCTCCCACCCGCCAAATGCCAAAGTAAAAACCCCCAATTTTTAAAATATTATTAGGTTTTATATAATTTTTTATACACATAATCTATTCGTGAGATTTAACAAATTTTTTAGGAGAAATTTAAATGTTCCATAGTTTATTACTCTTATAATTCCTTTAATATCTTTTAAACCATAGCTTCTCAACGTACTTGATAAGGTCACCCTGTGGGAGTTTCAGCAATTTAAATAATACATCCACAAGATTTTTTGTATTTAAGTTTCTTAAATAAATATCTTTCAAGGGAAATAAAGTTATTTAGTGTTCTCGGGCCTTGGTGTAGTGGTTAGTCATTTGTACCAAAGGTCGCATGTTCGTATGATAGAATTATGAGTGTGGGTATAGAATGCGGAGTCACGACTCTAAACATAGTGTGCGCTTATGCACCGCAGCCAGGCTGTGAAGAAAGTGAAAAAGTAGATTTTTGGAGAGAGCTGGATGAGGAATTGGCAGAAATTCCTAAGGAAGAAGGATGTTTTATTGGTGGAGACCTAAATGGACATGTGGGAGGTAACAGAATGGGATTTGAGAGAGTCCATGGGGGCTGGGGACTAGGGATGATAAACGCTGAAGGGAAAGAAGTACTCGACTTTGCTGCGGCTGCTGACATGGCTGTGATAAACACCTTTTTTAAGAAAACCGAACATCAGTATGTGACGTACAAAAGCGGCAGAGCAGAGAGTCAGATAGACTACGTTCTTTGTAGAAGGACACAGCTAGGAGAGGTAAATAACTGCAAAGTTATAAAAGGCGAGTGTGTAACTAGTCAACATCGACCTGTGATAGTGGACTGTGCAATAAGACCGAAAAGGAAAGGGAAACAGGAAAGAGAACAGAAAATAAAATGGTGGAAATTGAAGGACTTAGATTTGGCTAAAGCCTTCAAAAAGCAAGCACTTGAGAAAATTGGTCTATATGAATGTGTAAATGAGTGGTGGGAGGAAAACAGCAAAGTGTTAATAAAAGCTGGTGAAGAGATTCTAGGTAAAACTACGGGTAAGGGCCCACCGCAGGATAAAGAAACATGGTGGTGGAATGAAGAGGTGCAAGAGAAGATAAGGTTCAAGAAGATGGCCAAGAAAAGATATGACCTCTCACAGAAAGATGAAGATCGAGCTGATTATAAACAAGCAAACAGGGAGGCTAAGAGGGCTGTGGCAATTGCGAAGGCGAAAGCTTCTGAGAGGTTATATGAGGAGTTAGAAACAACGGAAGGTCAGAATAGATTATACAGTATAGCTAGGGCAAGAGATAAGGCTTCTAAAGATTTCACCCATATTAGACAAATAAAGGACATAGAAGGAAGAGTGCTGAGAAAAGAAGAGGAAATTAAAAACAGATGGCAGGAGTATTTCAAGGTATTGTTGAATGAAGAACATCCCAGAAAAGGTAATGAGGGTGAAATAAGCAATGATGTTGAAACAGTCGGTATTGAGAGGGAAGAAATTTCGGAGGCCTTAGGCAGGATGAAGCGAGGGAAAGCTGTCGGTCCAGATAATCTACCAGTTGAAGCATGGAAGGCGCTAGGGAAAGAAGGAGTGGATATATTGTGGGATTTGCTATGTAAGGTGCACGACGAGGAAAGGATTCCAGAAGCATGGAGAGAGAGCGTAGTGGTGCCCATTTATAAAGGTAAAGGAGACATCCAGGAATGTAGAAACTATAGAGGAATAAAGCTGGTGTCCCATACAATGAAAATATGGGAACGCATTATAGACAGCAGGATAAGAAAAGGAACAATTATATCGGACAAACAGTTTGGTTTTATGCCAGGGAGAGGAACGATGGACCCACTATTCGCTCTGAGACAATTATTGGAAAGGTATGGGGAGAAGAAGAAGGATCTGCACTTAATCTTCATAGATCTTGAAAAGGCCTATGATACAATTCCAAGGGAAGAGTTGTGGAGATGCATGGCGGCGAGAGGTGTCCCAGAGAAGTATGTAAGAGTGGTGAAGGATATGTATCATGGTGCACATACCAGAGTCAGATCCAGTGTTGGAGTCTCGGATAGTTTCCCTGTGACAGTAGGCCTACACCAGGGATCGGCATTGAGCCCGTACCTTTTTAATATTGTTTTGGATGTGCTAACGGAGAGAATGAATGGCGTGGGTTTTTGGTCGGGAATGTTTGCTGACGACATTGTCATAGTGGAGGAGAGCAGAGAGGGAGTGGAGAGAGCGCTGGAGTGTTGGAGACAGGCAATAGAGGATGGAGGACTCAGGATCAGCAGAAAGAAGACGGAGTACTTGTGGTTTGGTGGAGAAAGCAAGGATGGAGAGGTATATTTACAGGGGGAAAAGCTGCAAAGAGTCAGGGATTTTAAATATCTTGGCTCTTTTGTGTCTTCTGAGGGGGACTTGATAAAGAGCTAGACCACAGGATCCAAGTTGGTTGGATGAATTGGAGAAGGGTTTCTGGAGTCCTATGTGATAGAAAGGTAAATGCTAAGGCTAAGGGGAAAATTTTTAAAACGGTAGTGCGACCCGCAATGATCTATGGCAGTGAGACCTGGCCGATAAAGAAAGCACAGGAAAGAAAGTTGGATGTGGCGGAAATGAGAATGGTGAGATGGGCATTGGGAAAAACAAGAAGGGATAGAGTGAGAAATGAGAAGATCCGAGGAATGGCAGGGGTGGTGGAGGTATCCAAAAAGATCCAGGAAAGTAGGCTGAGATGGTTTGGTCATGTGATGAGAAGAGAAGAGGAATATGTGGGGAAGAGAATGTTAAATTTGAATGTGGAAGGAAAGAGACCAAGGGGTAGGCCCAAAAGAAGATGGATGGACTGTGTGACTGAGGACTGCAGGCAGAAGGGATTGGAGTTTGAGGATGCGCAGGATAGGACATTGTGGAGAGGGAAAATAAAAATGAGCGACCCCTAGAAAAAAAAAAAAAAAATAGGGATAAGCCACAGCGAAAGAAGAAGAAGAAGTCGCATGTTCGTATCCAGTCAATTGAATTCGCTACCCATTCAATTGAAATAAATATAAACGGAGTCTTAATGCCTTCGATGCCTAAAATAAACTTAATGAAATTTTAAAAAAAAAGAAGCTATTTACTGTTTTTGACTCTAAGACCTCCCGCCCCTGAGCAGGGTGTTAACAAAAAAGACTTTTTTATATTTTGACCAGGGCACTGGTCAAATGTGGTTAAAATCGTTCAAACCATAAAATTAATTTAAATTGTCTACCAATCAATTTGAATAAATAGGGACGGGGTAAAATAAATTAAAAAAAAAATATATCCTAAACAAAAAATCTCGTGTAATCTGTTTAACCACCCAGGTTTTAGCCTAACCACCCTGCCCTCCTCCATTTTTACGAAATTTTGTATTCTTCAATTTTTCTAAATATCAACATCTTTTTTTTATTTATTCAAAAAAAGTTTTAATTTGGCAGGTACATTACGTTTATTGCCTTGACGATATTCACGAAGCCTTTTTCGAAATTCTAATTTTAAGAGCACTGAAAGCACTTGTAGTTTTTTTTTTTTTTAATTTTATAATGACCTTTAAAGGGGGTTGAGATATCAATTTGCTTTTTGCTCTAAAGAAGAAACGAGGCATCGATGTTGAGAGTTGGCCACGAATTAAGAAGGTTTATGCTCCGGGGATTTCAGGGTTTCAACGATGGCCGTGCAAGAAACATGCCCGCAAATCCTAACCTTGCTCGCCGAAGGCGAGCAAAAAAGCTCGCCGAAGGCGAGCTCGGGGTCCAGGGGGCGAAGCCCCCCTGGCTAGCGCAAGGTTCGCCGAAGGCGAACCTTGCCGCTAGTTATTCTATAAAAAGGTAGAAATATTCATTTTATCAATAAATATTCAACAGAGTAAATATTTATTGCCAATTTATTATTTGCACTCTAATTCCGCTCTTCCTCAGGTTTATTTTCAAGCTCGTTAAGTGATATCGAATATGAGTCAATTGTACACTTTTAAATGGGTCATTGGAAAATGGAAATTAGATAAGAAAAAAAAATTGTTTCGTTTATTTTTATATGATTTGCTCACCTTGTTGGGCTGGACGTGCCAACTTCTTCGTTTGCCTTGTCGTTGTAAGGTAGTTAAATCGGTTTCAGTTGTTGTCGTTGTTGTCGTCGAATTGCCTCCGGTGTCATAAACTCCAGCCAAAATTCGTAAACGATTTCCAGGACATATCCCCTAAACAACAATCAATTTTAAATTAATATAAGTGAATAATAAACTCAATTTATTTGAAAATTGTTCCTATGTTATGTAGCTACCTCTTTTTGAAAATTTAATTTCGCTTGTATTTGACATTTTCTTTGATTTTGAAGGGTGCCACTCAGGGGCGGGCGGATTTGGGCTTTTGCCACCTCTAGGCAGTGGACTAATGCAACCCCCCCCCCTTTCATCCACGGTAGTTATAACTTTAAAAATTGAATAACAGAATGAAAAAGAGTAAAATACAAGAAATCTCCTTTTTCAGTCACCGGGAGAAATAACGTTTTCACTGTCGACGTTTCGGTCACCAATCATGACCTTTCTCATTAACTGGAAGACAATCTCGCTGTTTCGTTTTCTATATTATTAACAGCCAAAAAAAAAATAATATCATACAAAAATACTTAGTAAAAATCTGGTGTGACTGGCGCACAGCACACAACTTTCTCTTACCTTCGGTAATCGAAAGTTGTGTACTGTGCTTGTCACACCAGATTTTTTGTGTCGACATATATTTAGTTCCCGACATGACAGTACGGAACATATGAATTCAGATGTAAAATTTATAAGTATGGGAAAATATTTATATTTTGTTACCATGGCAACCATTTCTCCTATCTTCCCTATGAAAAACAAGAGTAAAGTGGTCTTCAGAAGATTTCAATCACAAAATGAGAATATACATTTTAAAGAGCATCTAAAAAATAATTGATTTTTGAATTTTAAAAAAAATCGTTGGAGCAAATTTTGAGAAAATCGAAAAAAACTGAAAAAGTACATCAGTAAAGTACTAGTACTCTTTGGCCGATTTTGATTAAAAGCTTATTTTTCCGGTCCCGGGGGGTGTTTAACTTAAATATAAAATTTCAACCTCGTAGCTCAATTCCTTCATGCTTAAAAGTGAACACACACAGACACACACACACACAGACAGACAGACCATGTCGCGAAAAACCACTTTTTTGGATTCAGGGGACCTCAAAACGTGAAGATCCATCAAAATCTCGACATCGAATTTTTGACATGAATCCAATACTTTCTCTATATATATTACATATATACATAGGTAAGAGAAAGTAAAAAAGGCCTTCTTAAAAAGAAGTAAAATCCAAAAAAAGGACCAAATTCAATGGAAGCCGGCGAACTTTAGACCCATATTTGGGCCGTCAT
Source organism: Euborellia annulipes (assembly GCA_023213315.1). Lineage (NCBI taxonomy): Eukaryota > Metazoa > Arthropoda > Insecta > Dermaptera > Anisolabididae > Euborellia > Euborellia annulipes. The sequence goes on from JAKCPI010011441.1 coordinate 10,444, forward strand.
ATTTTATTTTTATTAGAGAAATTTCTAAAGTTCGCCGGCTTCTATTTAATTGTTTTTTTTTTAAAGTGAAACTTTAATTTGATGGCCTCAAATTTTTTCACTCTTCTATCAGCATGTCGCGTTACAAACCCTGACGTCAAAGGCCATGACGTCACAAGCCGTGACGACAAAAATAGGAAAGTTGAAATTTAATATATATAACGAATTATAAAAAAATAATTGTGAGATTTAATTATTCAATTTTTAAATTTCATTTGAAATAAATAGGGATGGGGTCTAAATGGCCTTAGATGCCGGGAAGGACCTTAAAAAAAAAAAAAAAAAAAAATTTAAATTGATAAAATATAATTTTCCCATTTTCCAATTATTAAATTAAGATTAAAAACGCGATTTTAATACCCTTAATTGAATAATTTTCTGAAAATTTTCAGTTAAACGCCTACGATCCGAAAAAAAGTTTCACTTGCATCGTGGTTTCATAAAACCACACAATGATTTTTGGATTTTACCTCTTTTTAAGGCTAGGCTTTCTTTTTTTTTTTTTGTAAAAACTTGGCCTTTTTGTACGTAGGCCTATTATTAATATAGAAAACGAGATAGCGAGGTTGGCTTCTAGTCAATGAGGAAACGTCGACTGTGAAAACGAAATAAATTTTTAACGACTATTTAAAAAAAATATACATATGTAAATATGTAGTTTTTTCACAAATTTCGCCGCCCCTAAAATTTGCCGCCTCAGGCGCCCGCTAGCCCACCTCTTCGGAAATACGCTCCTGATGCCACTTTTAGAAATGCATTCTCTTCTAAGTGGTGCATGAATTCTTTCTTTTTAGTTTAGTAGGAAGATAGGCAACCCAAATGACCGACTAACAAATGAATTTTTCCATTATTTTCTAAACCTTTTTAGTTATAGCTTGCTGTTATAAGGTCCAAATTTATTGAATTGGTTATTTGCGTTGCCTATCTTCCAGAAAACAAATGCGTAATAATTACACTGTGTAACACGATTTTTGTTTCTGGCCTGTGAGTGCTATCTTCTAGTTGTATATGTCTAAAAACTATAGAAGGTATGTATTAATCAAGTCAAACTTTGGATTTGCGTCGAGGACAATGAGATTAAAAAAAAAAAAACACATAATTCAACTTGAAGATTAAATATTTTATTTTGAAGCTTCTTCGATCAAGAAATCTTAAAAGTTTCTTGTGATTAATGGATGAATGAAGTGAGAAAGAACAACTTATGAATAAAAATTAGAACTTAATTGCTATTAGAAATTAACACTCACAATCCAGAAACAAACAAAAACTTACATAGTGTTATTCGTAATACAGTAATCGTTGAACGTTACCTGTCGTCCCCTGAGCGAGCAGAGCCACCATCCTTCAATTCCGGCGGTGTTTTGTTCGAGGACAGTGAGTAGATCTCCTCGTCTAAAGGCGAGTTCATCGGGCGACTCGGCGATGTTGTCGTAGAGGGCTTTGGCCACGCACTTCTGCACAAGAACACCCACTCAAATGAGTCATATGTCCCATAAAGGCGACTCCGCCCGGCCTCTCTTTGTCTCTCCAAAACAACAAGGGGATCGTTGGCGGCGGGATTGTTTATTTAAACATAGTCAACAAAATAATTGTTTTTTCAAATTACATGGGTTTGCTTGTATAAGTTTTCAATTCTGATTTATTCCCATATTATTTATTATTATAAAATAACTCCTTTAAATTCTAATCGACTCAAATAAAAAGCCTTCTTATTGTAGCTACTTTGCATTAAATCTAAAAGTCTTCTCAAAAAATATCTCATTTTAATCAACTTCGAATGCAAATTCATCTAAATATATTTAACGTACTTATAGTGTCATCTTTTTTTTCTTTTTCTTATTTTCCGCTTTTTAGTTTGACTTTTCAATTAATCGGCTAGCCAGAAGGGCTTCGCCCCCTGGACCCCCCCGCCAGCTGGCTCCGGCTCGCCTGCGGCGGACCCTTGCCTTTTCTTAATTATGAAAAGAAAATTATTTTTTTTATTTTTTTTTTTATTATTAAGAAATTATTACGACGTATTCCAATCCAGTGCCTGCTTGAGGATTTGTTTACATTCAAATAATACACAACTGCAAAGAATACTTAAATATTTCTCTATACATTTCCTATAGGAGAAATCGTAACTTTAGGAATTCATAATTCAAAAATTTATAGGAATTTCGGGACCCGAATATTTTTCCGGGACTCTCCTTAACGTCCTCTATAAGACTGCAAAATTTCGTTTTAAAATTCCAACGGGAAGTTGGTCAAACAGAGCGTGACAGACGGACAGACGGACGGACACTCCACTATTATTATATATAGATTCTCTAAAAACATACGTTAAAATTTAACATCATAAATTGGGTGTTAAAAAGTAAAGTCTCACTCTTAAAAAATGCTATTCTCTAAAGTAAGTTTTAACAGCGACGTTAACATTTTACTTTTTAGCACCAGATGTTAACGATCCATATGAAGATAGCTATGTTTTCTGCTTGTTTGTGTTTTTACACCCCTCGATAACCTCTCGCGCATGCGCATTACTACCTTGATTTGTTATTTTCAATCTAGTAGGCCTATCTAGTTTAAAAAAATTCTATTTAAATCAAAGTGACGTTAACATGTTGCTTTTATTTCAAAGCTGTCAACAAATCATAACCTTACTTTTTAGGTTAAAGAAGCCTTTTTGATGCATTAAATACGGCATTTAAATATTACACGCAGCCCCATAGACATGACAATAATTTTTAACACTATCGACTAAATGTTAAGACTTAGGCTTTAAAGTTTTTGCTTACAGAATAGTAATTTGAGACAAGGAAGTGTTAAAATAAATAGCACGCTGTAAAAATTTCACGTTTTTTTCTTAGAGAATAGACATGATTGTGAGGTTTCTTCTAAACAGCCTTAAATTTTTTAATCTAGAAGGTTTTTTTGAAACTTAGCAGAGAATCTGATTTCTTAAGAGTTTTCTTGATAAAGAAAGTGAGTGAGTGATTTAACACTTTAAGAGAGAGAACGTTTAGAGTATTGAAGAATCTTTATCTGTCAGAATAACTCTTTTAATTATTTAAGAATTCTTATGATAACTAATGGAGGGAGTATAAAATCATCATTTAGGCGTTAAGGGGATTCAGGAGCGACGTCTAAACGTACTTAAATGCATCATTTTACTTCTTATATCTATATGTATATTAACATATACGTATGGGTAAGAGAAAGTGAAATATAACAACTGTAATGAGTTACAATCAAGCATGGATATCTCTACGCAATCCTATTTTAGTTTTCAATCAACTAATTAAAAATAAAATAATAATTTTGATAACGATGCATGGTAATTATATGTCGAAACCATTCAATCCATCCTGACTCATTATGTAATAAAAATAAGAGAAAGTAAAAGAGAAGTTCCAAGATTTTATTTTGACACTATTATGGATGTCAACCCTTTTTTTATAATAGACTTAATTGATCAATGTCATAAAATCCAGACTGATACTGACATTGTGATCTTTACAATTACAGCGAGTTATCGTTTTTAAAATTAAATAGCAGTTTTCCAACAAGTAGCAAATATAAACATTGAGTAAGCAATGCATTTTAAATAAACATTTATTTCTGAGATATGTATGTATAACAATTATAAATAAATTTTAACATTGTTTCTTATTTTAAAGTGATTTTCAACTTTTTGATCATACTCCTGCATTTTTGCTATTTAAATTTTAATAACAAGGGAGTACGGTTTCTTCGCTCAGTGTGAGAAGCTTGCTTTTACTTACACCCGCCGTAATAGGGAAATATATTAATATGCTTTTTCCTATTGAAAATTAAAAAAACAAATTTGTTAGTTGAGAATGCGCTTTCGGGTTTGTCTTTAAAAAATTGCGAAGAAGCAGTTGTGCACAAAATGACAGTTTAAAGAAAAGGAGTTAAATATTATTGTAGAAAGAGACAGCTTGAGATTTAATAATAATAAAATGTTGCCTAGTATTATTATACTAAATTTGGGCAAGTGATATGGGTGAGTTTTTTTTCGAGTGGGAGAATAATGACAGATTAAATAGTCAGTCTTTATTATCGAATCTGATATTTGATTAATTATATTCTGATAAAGTGACTAATTCTTTTTATAAATCAATTATAATTAAAAAAAAAACGTAAAAAAATTTATTATTGTCTTCAAAAGAGATTCAAATAAAATAAAGAAAAATAAATTATGTCAAGACGAGATAAAATTCGTGTCAGCAATAATAATATGACTATTAACTAAGAGACGAATAAACAAATATAAAGTTACTTGGTTCAACCTGAAAAAAGTAAAAATTTACACGTCTCAAAGTAGTTCAAAGGCGTGCTGCTATGCGGCTTAAAATTGCAAGCCAAGATGGATAAAATTCATAGTAATAATATACTTACTACTAAGAGATGAATAAACAAATATATTACTTGTTCACCCTGATTCGTCAGCTATAGTGTTATATTTTTTTAGATAGTTAGACGTGTTTGAATCATAAATACAC
>JAKCPI010011442.1:0-55309 GCA_023213315.1 Euborellia annulipes
TGCCGAAAAAGTGGAGCATGTGTGTGTGATTGGAAAAGTGTGAGTGTTTAAAAAAAAGATATATGAAAATATATGCAAGACGATTCGTATTATTTAACAATAAGGTCTTTTTTATTTTTTATACCAAATTTCAATTTATTATAAATATTCGTATTTTCAGTGTGTAACCCTGTTGTAATTAAAAATAAAAAAAAATGTTAATTTATATTGAAAAAATATTTGTTAATTTAATTTCAATTTTAAAAAAGTTAATATGAGAGATACTGTATATACGGATAAAAAATTGAAATTAAAAAAAAAAAAAAAAATGTCGGCAACAAGAATCGAACTAGCGACTCCCTTGTTTATTTGACTGTTGCGCTTACTTTCTCGGCTACCAGACGTTGTTTACATATAAACAAAATTATTCAAACTTATAGAGACTCGGAAATCTTGATCGTCTTCAAGAGTCGATTTTCTTGAGTGTTCTTGAGTAGTGCATCGTACTGCTTTAGGAAATTGATGTCCAGATACTAATCTTCAAATCCTATGAGTTTGAAAAAAATCGGTGACCCACAACCCCGTGGGGACTCCTTGTAAAGAAAAGTAAAAAATTATATAATTTATATTTATATAAAATTATATATATACACTGGGCCTCAGTGTTTTTTTTTTTTTTTAGGGGAAAAAGTGGGCCGCACATCAAAAAAGGTTGGGAACCACTGCTCTAGTGTATAGTATGAATGGGAATACCGACACCATGGTTTTTTTAAACAAAAGACTTCAAGACTGAATATTTTAGGAAATAAGCTAAAAATACTCACGTAGGCCTTATAAATGACCCGCAGTGTATTAGCGTAGCCAGGGAATCTGTTTGGGTGGAGGGGATAAAAGTTTAAAGAACACCTTTCCCACCCCCATATATTTAAACTGCAGGAACATTATAAGGAGTATAAATAATAAAATAAAATTTAATCGACCATATCTAAGAACTACTTTTTTTCAATCCTGAATTTTTACTTTCTCTTACCTATGTATATATGTAATATATATATAGAGAGAAAGTATTGGATTCATGTCAAAAATTCGATGTCGAGATTTTGATGGATCTTCACGTTTTGAGGTCCCCTGAATCCAAAAAAGTGGTTTTCGCGACATGGTCTGTCTGTGGGTTGGTGTGTGGGTGTGTGGGTGTGTGTTCAATTTTAAGCATGAAGGAATTGAGCTACGAGGTTGAAATTTTATATTTAAGTTAAACACCCCCCGGGACCGGAGAAAATAAGCTTTTAATCAAAATCGGCCAAAGATTACTAGTACTTTACTGATGTACTTTTTCAGTTTTTTTTTTCGATTTTTCTCAAAATTTGCTCCAACGATTTTTTTTAAATTCAAAAATCAATTATTTTTTAGATGCTCTTTAAAATGTATATTCTCATTTTGCAATTGAAATCTTCTGAAGACCACTTTACTCTTGTATTTCATAGGAAAGATAGGAGAAATGGTTGCCATGGTAACAAAATATAAATATTTTCCCATACTTATAAATTTTACATCTGAATTCAAATGTTCCGTACTGTCGGGAACTAAATATATGTCGACACAAAAAATCTGGTGTGACAAGCACAGTACACAACTTTCGATTACCGAAGGTAAGGAGAAAGTTGTGTGCTGTGCGCCAGTCACACCAGATTTTTTTTTCTTTTTTAAATTTGTTTAAGATCTTTTGCGGCATCTAAGGCCATTTAGACCTCGTCTCTATTGATTGGTATCCAATTCAATTAATAATAATAATTGAATTTCTCGCCTAGGGGGAAAAAAATGTCTACTATACAAACATTCATTATAAGACGTTGTCACTTCAAAAAGTAGTTGTGCAGTTATTTGGGTTTGAACTGGAAACTATTTATAAGCCCTCGGGGCTTGGCGTAGAGGTTAGCCTGCTAACCTCGTATACCTAAACGTCGCGGGTTCGGACCCCAGGCAGTCCGATGATTTTATTTAAGCCAATTGGATACCAAATGGCTTAAATAAGAATGCCTGGACCCCATATATGTATATTTATTAATAACGGATATCGTAAAAAGTCTTATATGGCCTGAGTTGCCGAAAAGACTGTGTGAATGTGAGTGTGAATGAGAAAAAAGTGTGAGTGTTTAAAAAAAAAAAAAAAAAAATATGGGGAATGACTTCCCCGAGACTTTCTCGTATATTCTTTTGGAATTACGTCTGGGTGTGTGTGTAAACACGATTGCTTAAAAACCAAAGCAGCTAGATAGATGAAATTTGATATATGCTCCTTACACTAAAATTGTAGACTTCTATCAACTTTTTGGAGTAAATACGTCACTTGGAAGTAGTACTTTACTTAAAAGTTTTTTCCAAAATTTTGAAATTTTCAATTTTTTTGTTATATTATGATAAAATACTCTATTTTAAAAAGTTTTTATTCTTTGGCATTTTTTCGAGAACTGGATAGTTTTTGAAATAATCTCAGAAGAAATAGAAAATTGACACCTGTATGATTTTGTTTTGATTTTTTTATCAAAATTAACGAAAATTTTCTATTTCTTCTGAGATTATTTCAAAAACTATCCAGTTCTCGAAAAATGCCAAAGAATAAAAACTTTTTAAAATAGAGTATTTTATCATAATATAACAAAAAAATTGAAAATTTCAAAATTTTGGAAAAAACTTTTTAAGTAAAGTACTACTTCCAAGTGACGTATTTACTCCAAAAGTTGATAGAAGTCTACAATTTTAGTGTAAGGAGCATATACCAAGTTTCATCGATCTAGCTGCTTTGGTTTTTAAGCAATCGTGTTACACACACACACACACAGACATAATGCCAAAAATGGGTTTTTTGGACTCAGGGAGGTCTAAAACGTGGAGAAACATCAAAATCTCGAAGTCGAATTTTTTTACGATTACATAATTTTCTCTATACGAGAAAGTAAAAAACTATTTATAACATAAGAGAAAAAATCTGGTGTGACTGGCGCACAGCACACAACTTTCTCTTACCCTTCGGTAAGAGAAAGTTGCGCACTGTGCTGGTCACACCAGATTTTTGTGTCGAGATATATTTAGTTTCCGATAGCACCTTAGTTTCAAACTTGCATTTTAAATGTTGACTGCTTCAAATAAACTATGGTTATTTTTCAAAATTTTAATCTCATATTTGGACATTTTATACACAATATAGAATCGTAAATAAATACAAAATTTCATAAGAATTGAAAAAAAAATTTTAAATGCCTAAAAAGTTCTAAAGGGGACCCCCTTTTGAATCGAAATTAACATACAAATCCCTATAGGAAATTAACATTAGGCCTATGCGAAGATAAGGTGGAAAGGAAATTTAAAAAGAGTAGAGAGAGACGATAATGTTTGCAAGTGAGAGAGAGACATATATGTTTTCTTTGAAACAATTAAAGACACAAATAAATTTAAAAAAAATGGGAATTTAAATAATAATTGATTTTTAATCTAATAAAAAGAAAAAGATTTAAATTCCGTTACCATGGCAACCATTTCTATCTTTCCTATGAAGAACAAGAGTAAAGTGGTCTTCAGAAGATTTCAACGGCAAAATGAGAATATACATTTTAAAGAGCATCTAAAAAATAATTGATTTTTGAATTTTAAAAAAAATCCTTGGAGGGAATTTTGAGAAAATCGAAAAAAACTGAAAAAGTACATCAGTAAAGTACTAGTACTTTTTGGCCGATTTTGTTCAAAAGCTTATTTTGAGCGTGTGGGAAGGTACCTAAGTTAAATATAAAATTTCAATCCGGTAGCTCAATTCCTTCATGCTAAAAATCTGTCCACACATACAGACACACACACACATACATACATACATACACACACAGACCAATTTGCGGGACCCACTTTTTTGGACTCAGGGGACCTCAAAACATGTATATCCATCAAAATCTCGACATCGAATTTTTGACATGATCGCAATACTTTCTCTCCTATATATTTCATATATAGGCTAAGAGAAAGTAAAAATATCAAATTAAAAATTACTTGAAAAAAAATAAATTTTTTTATAAAAGTACTCATAAATGCATTTATATGCATTTTTTAAAAGATTATTTAAGATTTTTATCATTCGTAAGAAAAAAAAAATATGATTTAGATTAGAGCGGGTGAGTAAGTGTGTTTGTGTGTGTGAAAGGGATCAAGGGATGAGGGCGCATGCTTAGAGGTCGTGTATTATATTTGACTGCAAAAAAAAAGAGAGCGAGAGGGGCGGGTCACAAATGCAAATTTCATATAAAGGGGAGGGAATAAAAAGAAAAAGATTTACGTCTCTTCGCTTCTGCAAATAGACCCACTTGAATATTCCCTTTAATAGACCTCTCCCCTACCCCCCCCCCCACTCCCACTCCTATCATAATTCTTTCTTATTTTATTAATATAAATAAAAAATAGCGATACAACCGTAGAGTTTGCCACACCCCTTAAATCCATCAAAGAAATAAATAAACTTAAATTAATAGATAAATAATAAGAGACAAAGAGCTACAGAAATTTTAAAAAGAAGTAACAGGAGTTATTCAAACTTTCTCGAAAATGGTTTTTTTTTTTTTTTGTTCACATTTAAGCTATTCAATTGTATGTTAGGCACATTTAAGGCTATTTATATCAAGTATCATCTAGGCCTAGTTAAAAATATTTTCAAGCTCGGCGTGTGTAAATTGGTGTTCCAGTGCAAGTAACATATTATCATCAAGTTATAATCCTTAGTATTATATTGCTTTTGGGTTCTATTTTTTAAAGTTTTATACGTAGGCCTATAACTAAAAATGTATTTATCTTCCTCCCAACCCTTCTGCTGGCCGATAAAACTGTTTTTTATTTATAGGCCTAAACTTTGGGATATGAGTTTAATGTCATGCCAAAGTAATATTTTTTGAAAAGATTTTAAAGTTTTGTATGTCAAAACGAAAAATATTTTTCGTAAAATATCTAAAAAAGTATCTTTTGTGAATTGAGATACCCAAAAAATTAATTGTTCTATTTTTTAGTATCTTGCCCAACTCTGATGTAAAGAACAGAAAGACTGCAACTGGGACAGCTCGGGTAACTCGTGGTCGCCACCCACAAGATGTGGGTCCTTGAGCAGAATCTAATACCTTTGTTCTAGACCTATTATATGGACCCTGTTATGCAATAGTGTGTCAAGCACCAAAAAAATTAAAAATTGAGTTAAGCACGGAATATTGTTTCAAATGCTTTAATTAATAGTATTTTTTATGAAATATGTCCTAAAAAAATTTATATTTAATGTTACTTGCACAGTTTACAACAAAAATTATAGACCTATATAATCCACTGGAAAACTCAAACTCGATGTTTGATCTTTGACACACCATTGCATAACAGGGTCCATATAATCTATCAAAATGGATATTTGTGAATATATAAAACTAAATTCAATCTTGTTTATTATTATTTTTCTATAACAGGTCCTCTATGTTATATTGTTTCATATTAAAAGTACTAAATACTAGATACAATGAATTTTTGGCTATCTCGACTTACAAAAGATCCTTTTTTTGATATTTTTCGGAAAATATTTATTTTTCGTTTTGACATTCAAAACCTCAAAATCTTTTCAAAAATATTACTTTAGCATTGCCATTAAACTCATATCCCAAAGTTTATGAATAAAAAACAGTTTTATAGGCCAAAATCAGAAGGGTTGGGGGAATATAAATCCATATGAAAAATGTGTAGTGTTAAAAAAAAAAAAACTTGTGACTTGTTATATCACAGTGATATTCTAGTTATCCTAAGGGCCGGTTTCTTCAGACTATACCTTAACTAGCTATGGATCTCGGATAAGCTACTATTTAAAATTTCATTTTTTCCGAGCGGAGTCTAAAAAAATTTAAAGCATGTTTTTTTTTAAGAACTTTTTGGTATCTGGGGCCAATTTATTAAAATTAATTATTAGACCATATAATTTAAATACATTTTTAACTAATCCTTTAAATATAAGCCCAGGGCCTTAGAACGTATTCTTTCCCGGCGTCCTTTTCCCGTCAATCAATGAAGAAATCGTCTTGTGTCTTATTTGCTCAAGCCTTTAATTTTGGCTGTGACAAAATCGAGGAAGGTTGTTCAAATTCGACATCCTCTCACAACGCGTTTCTTCATCTGCATGTAGATATAGTAGCTACACTATCAATCTGTTTGTATCTATATATGTGTTGTATATAAAAGAGAGAGAGAGGAGAGTAATCAAAATGTAATTAATCTCAATCAGTTAAGACGTGACCTTAGCTGTACAGTCGGGAGCGAAAGCCACTGGCCTCTGTCCATGTGTCTGTCTGTTTGTCTGTTGGTTAATCATGGACAACGAGGTGCTAAGCGTACCGTTTTAATCCACTATCTTCTTCTTTTATAGTAACTTTTTTCTTTAACAATTCAGAAATCGTAGTCTATTTCTTTTGAAAAAGAGAATTTTTTTGTTAATTAAGTAAAACTAGCCACCCCCTGGTTATCGAAATAATTTAAGGCCTGTGGTACTCATGGGCGTAACTAGGGCTGGCTGGAGGGGCCTTGGGACACATCCTCCGGGGGACCTGGAAGGCCCCATATTGAATTTTTCTTCTATGTGGCCCCGGGGGGATTATTGACAAAGTCTGGTTTGATCATATGTGAACAATTTCCAAAAACTAATGATGTCCCAATAAATTTAGATCGAAACGTCGTTGATGGTTGACATGAGCTTTACTCCATTGATTGCAGGTGGACGTGGAAGGTGTTTATAATTAAAAAAATTATTGTCGGAAATTTTATTTGTCGACAAGTGATTTGCAAATAAAACAGTTTCGGTCAACTAAATGACCACCATGAGTCCTAAGAAACAAAATAAATTTACATGAGGACAAATTGCATGGATATATTTATTTCTGTTTCTTAGGCCTGATGATGGTCATCTAGTTGACAGAAACTGTTTTATTTGCAAATCAGTCAATTTCCGATTCCCACAAATCAACAGAGCAAACCTCCTCCTGTCATCCATCAATTTTAATCTGCGAGTCTTATTGAACCTGGTTCACCCCAAATTGGCTGATATCTCCATCCTTCCATTACGAAAATAGTAGATTTGTGTCCCCCGGTTGAAGAAATTTGATTATAATTAATTAAGAGATTCAAATTATTTTTTTCGTTACTCCTCATTTCAAATAGGCCTATATGTGTGCTTAATGTGAAATAGTTTAATTGAAAATTAATTGATATAGAACATACAGATATAATATTAAATAATAAGTGATTGCGCCCCCTGGACCCCATTGCTCCCCGAAGGAGAGCATTTGCAAAGTTTTCAATTTTCCTCTCTGACTCCATTTCCTCCGACTCTGGCAAATCCGCGAGAGAGACAGGTAAACAGGCACATATTACGGAAGTGAGTGGTTTTATATTATGGACCCTGTTACGTGCATTAGTGGGTCAAGAGCCAAAAAATTAAAAATTGAATTAAGCACGGAATATTGTTTCAAGTGCAAAAACTTTTAATGGTTATTAAATTTTTAATAAATATTTCGTCCTGACTGCCATGCTTTATTTTTTAAATGTTATTTTGCACAATTAGAGCCAAAAGACTTTTGGCTTATAATCCTGTTCTCATACTCAGGAGAAACGAAAAAAAAAAAAAACTTTTAATGGTCCAAGCATATTTATTTATATCTCCGTACTGGCATCTAATTAAATACTGGCTGAGATGCGAACCTGCGCCCCTCGGGTAAGATATCAATATTGACATTTGTTGTCAACATCTCTAACCGCTCGACCAAGGAGGGGGGTGTTTATATTTAGATTGTATTTATTTAATAAAACCTTTTTTTAAACACCTTCAATGAAAGGGTTAGAAGTGCGCATTTTTTTCCCTTTCTTAATAATAATCAATGGTTAGATTTAGCTGACTTTAAGAAATGAAGATATAGGCCAATATATATGATTAGATGTAAACCAAACCGAAATAAATACGTATCAAATGAGTCTCATCCTAAATAACCCTCTTTTATGACAAACACACAGACAGATGATTTTTAGTTAAGGGCCCATTCCTTTCCTGCCAGGGAGGAGAGAGAGAGAGAGAGAAAGAGGGGTGGGATTGCAACTTCTTGCTCCTCCCTTCCCTTCCTCTTTTTCGTTTTGTCGTTTTTTTATTTTATTTTTTTTATTCATTGACTGGTTTTTTGTATATGTATATTCTTCTTTTTTCTCCGGAAGTCAATTGTCCAGGTCATTTCCGGCAAGCTGCATCCATGCAACAATTGGACCAAACCACGCTAATGGATGCAGCAGCAGCAGCATGGACCCTTCAATTTCTGTTAATTGATTGAATATTTTATTAATAACAAAGAGCATACCTGCTATATATATATTTTCTCTATTATTATTGTATTTGACTTTTATCATTTTTTTTTTTTTTTTTTATTTCTTAATTTCGTTTTTAACGCAACCAGTCATTGCGTCAGGTCAATTTTCGATCAAAAACGTCATATATTTTATTTCATCTTCTAACTGTATTTAAGGTCTTTCTCCACATTGTCTTTCATCAATCACCACAGAAATATTTTAGCAGAAAAAGAATAGTTCTACCAGTAAATTAAAGTTTTTGGTCGACGTTTCGGGCGCAAGACGCACCCTTTCTTAGGATCAATAATTGTTATAATACACGCGCTGTTATTGCAAACACATGTGTTTAATATCGGTAAAAATGAAGTGTTCTATCAATATTCCCCTGTTTGCACTATCCTTTTTTCCTGCAAAATCTCAAGTTAATCTAGAATATATCTAGAAGATGTCCAATTATTGTTTTTATGTAGAGGAAAATATAAAAACAACCTTATTTATTTATTCGCCTGAAATTTTTAATTTAATTTTAATTTAATTTAAGGACTTTTAGAAGCCATCTCTATTTATTTCAATAGAATTGGTATCCACCATCAAGGGGGATCGGGGGTTTTGGGGGGGGTGGGGGGGGTGGGGGCACTTTTTCTTTTTTTTTTTTTTTTTAAGGGGGTTTTTTTTGTGAAAAAAATTTTTTTTTTAATAAAAAAAATTTTTGGGGGGGGGGGGCCCCCTTCTTTTTCCTCTTATCCAAATGAAGGGCGGAACCAAGGGTGTTTTCGGGGGGGGGGGTTGGTGGATGGTGACAATTTTTTTTTTTTTATTTAAGGTGAAAAAAAAAAAATAAAATAAAATAAATTTTGTCGTTTGAGACGGGATGCGAACCCTTGACCTTTGGCACCAGAAGCCAATGCTCTACCTCTGAGCCAAGGGCCCTAAGATTCTTGTTGTTTCAAAGGAACAATTTATTTCTGACTTTCTTTCACCCTCATAATTAATTTTTTTGAAGATTACTGAGCTCATCGAATTATAATTAAATTTCATTTCCTAAAATTGCTTTTTTTTATTTAATTAATATAATAGGCCTGCTTTATTAGCAGAATAACAATACGAAAATCTGTTTAGAAAATGAGTTAAGCTACCTCGATAATTGTTAAGCAATAGCAAATGCAGCTGGACTTCGGGACGGCAAAAATGGTATTCAGCTGAAATTTGTCTAGGTCAAAAATTTACCAGCGTGGAGTTTATCAATAAAAAAAAATCAATAAGCAAATTCTTATCTGTTAAAAGGTCTATTTATAAAAATAATTACAATTTACTAAACCTTGTGTTAAGCAGCAAACGAAATAACCGATTCACTCTTTCTGATAAAAAAAACAACTGATTTTTATTTTAATGTTTTATTAATAATATAAATTAATAGTAAGGGGGTCAAAGAGCAGACAAGGGAGGGTGGAAGGGGGGGGTCTTGGCACGGCAGCCGGCTGAAACCTGAAACTCCAACATATTGTAGAGTCAGCAGTCATCTACTATTATAACCCCCCCCCCCACCCCCGATAAGTAGAGGATCTCTGATTATAGACATGTCGATGGCTGAAATGAGAATGACAAGCCAACTATTAGTTAGGAGGTAGGCGCGTGCCCTCAAGATGGTGATGATGGAAGCAAGGAAGGGTGAACGGAACACCCTCATGCAATGCATGCAGCTGCTCGAAACGTCCAACTAACGAACGCATCTTGCCTCCCACTCCACCAATACCTATCATAAGTTAGTGTATAGTATGGTCAATATCTCTATTTTGAATTAACGTATAAACTATCTATTAAAGAGCTCTTTTTATTTTTATACAAAAATGTTCTAAATTAAAGAATTATATGGAATAGAATCAAATTTATTATACAAATTTATACCGTCGACGTTTTGAGCGCTCGTCACGCTCTTCCTCAGGACAGTTTAAGTGTTAATTTTTACAGATGATAGTAATTTAACATCATTAAACAGAAATTTAACAACTTTAATAATATGTTTGTTGAATGATTTATGTCCGTTTCCACAAAAACATCTTACAATTGTTAGATCTTAAGCTCGTCTTACATCTTACAATTGAATTTGAAATCAATAAATCGGGTCTTAAGATCATCTATTTGTGCCTCCATCATATAAATAATAGCAATAAGAAACCCTATAAATATTATAAAATTTATCCGAATGGATTAAATTAAACTAGCTGGCTCTAATTGAAACATAATTTAATTAGTTAAATGAAAACTAATAAAAACACACGGTAACATTATTTATTGTTATAATATATTGAAAAACATATCACCTTGTAAGATTTAAACTTTCGACCGTTGGTTCTCGTTGAAACATTTTGTAAATTAAAATTAAATATACAAATTAAACACTAGGTTATTTGTTTCAAAGGTTTTATTAATTAAAAATTAACACTTGATACGTATTTCGACAATTTCTTGTCATCATCAGAAGTGAAGTATTAGAATGTAATCACTTCTGATGATGACAAGAAATTGTCGAAATACGTATCAAGTGTTAATTTTTAATTAATAAAACCTTTAAACAAATAACCTAGTGTTTAATTTGTATATTTAATTTTAATTTATATCACCTTGTGTTTTAAGTTCTCATTTATCGAATATATTTTTTGAAATTTATTAATCTATTCTTCTAATTTTCTACTCAAATAAACGCATATAAAAGATTCGATTGAATGAATTTTGACTTAAGAAAAAGAGGAAGGGGGCTTGGGGGGGGAGGGTGTTTCTAATTAAAAAATCCACTCTGGTAATTTCTTCTTTTCTAGCGAGTTTATTTTCATCTGACTGATTTAATACAATTTAAATAAGGGATGGAGGGGGTTGTAATCTGTAATCATCGAGGAGGAGGAGGAGGGAGGCGCGTGTCCTTCGTTACGTTGCGCATTATTATTGTAATTAAGCCCCCCTCCCCCTTCCCGCACCCACCGAAAAGGAGAGGGTCCCCGATTCAATGCAGGCCTAATGGCGGCGACTGCCATTTGTCAATTGCTGGTTCCAAGGCCCAACGGACCACCTTTTATTAGATGCAATGTCTACCGACAAAACTAACAACGGCTCTTAGATTTAAAAAGATTATCTGCACAAATATTAAACTAAACAAGGCCTGAATTCAGAAAAATTATATTCTTTTTATTAAAATATAACCTAATCGACTACAGTATTATATATATCATTATACTCGGGAGGAAGTCTAGTTTCTGAATATATAAAAAAAAATTTAGGTTATGCAAGAAAAAAAATTATTTTCTCCCCCTCTAAAGCGCCCTCTACAATAATTTTGTGAAAATCGTAGGCTTTATATTTTTTGGCTGCTCCTGCTTCTTTTCCTTTCCATTATTGCGTTTTTATTAAATATACTATAAGCAGGGAAGAGATTCAAATGCATCTTCTTTTTGAGGGTCTGAAAGGAATGAATATCTTAAGGAATTAATCAACCCTAAATAGACAAATTTTGATCAGGTGCGAGACATCCTAAATTTTTATATGTTAAGCGAACAAATTTATTCTGATCTGATAAGCCGATCGGAATCAACAATGGTTTAAACCTTCAAATAAGAATTTCCCACCTCACGCGGTAAAATAAAATAATAGGAAAAAATGAATGGCAATAATCTTTAGATAAGGGATCATGCTCTCTAATCGTATATTCAGAATAATCATACCTCTTAAGAGTTATTCGAGCCAATAATGAGTAATTAGATAGTCAGAGCTGGAACTGGTGCTTGTTGGATGCTAAGAATCATAAAAAGAATCATTTTCAGCTTCCTTATTCATAAAAGTCCTTTGAACACGAGAGAAATTTCATTCACTCCAAATATCGACACCATTTTGTTGTGGCTTATGACTATCTTTACTTCTCAAATCTTTACTAGCTGGTCAAGTAAAGAACATGCACTTATTAAGTGCAGCCAATTATTGTGAAATCAAGGAACTTCTTTGTGCGGTATTAAAGAGGGATATATAAAGAATACAAAAAAAAAAATCTGGTGTGACTGGCGCACAGCACACAACTTTCTCTTACCTTCGGTAATCGAAAGTTGTGTTCTGTGCTTGTCACACCAGATTTTTTGTGTCGACATATATTTAGTTCCCGACAGTACGGAACATATGAATTCAGATGTAAAATTTATAAGTATGGGAAAATATTTATATTTTGTTACCATGGCAACCATTTCTCCTATCTTCCCTATGAAATACAAGAGTAAAGTGGTCTTCAGAAGATTTCAATTGCAAAATGAGAATATACATTTGAAAGAGCATCTAAAAAATAATTGATTTTTGAATTTTAAAAAAAATCGTTGGAGCAAATTTTGAGAAAATCGAAAAAAACTGAAAAAGTACATCAGTAAAGTACTAGTACTCTTTGGCCGATTTTGATTAAAAGCTTATTTTCCGGTCCCGGGGGTGTTTAACTTAAATATAAAATTTCAACCTCGTAGCTCAATTCCTTCATGCTTAAAATTGAACACACACCCACACACCCACACACCCACCCACAGACAGACCATGTCGCGAAAACCACTTTTTTGGATTCAGGGGACCTCAAAACGTGAAGATCCATCAAAATCTCGACATCGAATTTTTGACATGAATCCAATACTTTCTCTCTATATATATATTACATATATACATAGGTAAGAGAAAGTAAAAAAAAAAAATGCCTGGACCCTAATATATATAAATTCATAAATAACGGTTATCGTAAAATGTCTTATATGGCCTGAGCTGCCGAAAAGACAGTGTGAATGTGTGTGTGAGTGTGAATGAGAAAAAAAGTGTGAATGTTTTAAAAAAAAAAAAAAAAAAAAAAGAATACAATCCCAGATAGTATGCATATCTCAAAAATGACAAAATGTTGGCTTATGAATATCTTCCACTAAGCCGTTCAATTTATAAATATACTAAGGTGAGAATTGATATATTAATTCCATATTGTTAAAATAATAGTTTAGGCCCGACTATTGCTTTTTTAATTACAAAAATGGTCCTAAGGAAGGAGTTGTAATGACTTAAAAACGTCAAAACAGCGGAGGGTGTTATCTTTTAAACACTGGCCTGATTATTGTCTCCAACATCTGGTTTTACTTGACTCTTTTTCTCACGTCAAAAGCTGTCTCATATAACCATTAATAATCAGCAAGTGAAAGTTACGTGGCGCCATTTGTTTCCTTTTTTTTTTTGTAGATATCTACATATATTCATCTCTCACTTGTAATAAAATGATTAGGCTATTTGTGATAAAACGGAGGCCGATGGCAACCCGTGGAGGAAGTTCGGTGGGACAGAAGAGAGAGAACAGGACAGGATGGCTTGAAAGAGGCCGACGCAAACGCAATTGCGCCTAATTGGCACCAAGGACGTTGTTGGTTGGACGTTGGACGTCAGACGTCGCTCTCCCCCCCCCCTCTCTCTCTCTTTCCTCTTCTTAAGGTACTCATTATTTACTTCATGTTTGGGATTAATTAAAATTAATGATTAGACAAAAATATTTATTCTCTGAATCCATCCAATCGATAGAGAGATTCATCCCTTGGTTGGAGATTATCTGCTTAATTAGGAAATCAACTAACTAACGATGCGTAATCGCAAGAAATTGGAAAATATCCCCTCCCCCTCCCCTCTCCGCTTTGCTATCTCTCTAATTATATTTTATAAGAAATTCCTTGGAAATTTGGAAAAAGGATTCTTGAGTTGCAAAAAAATTTTATCTTAATCTTGAATAAATATTTTTGCTATTTTTTTTTAGCTACAGTAGTTTTTAATTCAGTAGTAGTGTCTAGATGCGTGCGTTTACCAGATGGTCGGGTTATAAAAGCCTGTGATGGGAATAATTAAAATTCTTAAAACGAAGGGCGGGAATTTTATATTACATTAAAAGGAGGGGTGCCCCTGGGGGTGGGGCGTAGGGGGTTGGGGTGATCCCCTCTTCCCCCAACGGCGGGGGGGGGGCCCCCCGGCCGCCCCAGTGTTTTTATTTCTTACATATTAAAAAACCAAATCGCGAAAAAATGCCTGCCCACCCACTATATATATTATTTACAACGGTTTTCTAAAAATTTTATTTTTGGATAGGCTGAGTTAACGAGGTGGTGATGTGTGTGTGGGTGGGTGAGAGAGAGGAAGTGTGTAAGGTTTTTAGATTTTTATTTAAGATGAAGTGATAATTGATAATTAAAAATTAAATTTTTATTTTGAATCTATCTGGAGTATAAAATAAGTTTCATTTTTATATGATTTAAGTTCTAGCATCATAATTTATATAAATTTTATTAATATATTTAGAGAGAGAAGGTGTGAATTAATGTCAAAAATTCGATGTCGAGATTTTGATGGAAATACACGTTTTGAGGTAAAAAAAAGTGGGTCCCATTAAAAAGTCTGTTTGTGAACAAAATATCTCAAGAACGAAAAGGTGGATGAAATTTTATCTTGAGGATGGTATATGATGAAATAATTTTAAATTTGAAAAAGTAAAATAAAATCATCTGTACCAGATTTTACGTTTTAGCTTTTCGGTCATTTAAATTATTTTACTATACCATATACTTAAGTCTCTAGCTATCAGGTGGGGACTTAATTGCATTCAGTTTTAGAATTTTGTTGTATAAGACATACTTTGTAGCTGAAGTAGGGGTTTGGGCTCTCCGTTTTCTAAGTACAAAGAAAAAATAGGATGAAGGCAGTTAAGAAATAAGAATTGAAATTTTATTGGCCAACTATTAAATTAAATATGTTTGTTTTTGTTTCTATAATTTGTGACTTTTACACGATATAATTATAAACAGGTAGATTCAATAATCAAGTGTATGCACCTATTTACAATATTTATAATGAAGAAATACATCAAAGAGTCTTTTTTTAAGAACCGAGCGGAAGGGGAAGGAGGATATATAAGCAAATACCCCGTTGGTATTGAATCAAAAGGCCTATCAGGCAAGGAGAGCGACGGCCTGACCGGGGCTGCTACCTGGCGGCAGGTCAACGAAACTCCCAGCCACAAGGTGGAATTCTCAATTAAAAAAAAAATTATTTTCCACAAAATAGTATAAAATTATTATTAATGTGAATGTGCATGCGTGTGAGTGTGTGTCTGTGTGTAAATATGCGTGTGTGGCGTAATACAGAAGTTCTCAACCATTAACAAAAAAAAAGATAAAAATACAAATCCGCTAGAAATGAGTCTACCAAGTATATAATTTCGTTTTTTTTTTCTCTTTTTTTTAATTACCAACTACTCTACTCTCGGACATTCTACGGATTCTAATTTAATTCATTTTAGATTTGCGAGAGAGAAATGCCATTAAAAGATAATTAATTCATTAATTAAATATTTGAAAATATACGCAACAAAAAAAAAAAATTATTATTGTATTCATTTGTTAAAATTATCACAATAATTAGGAAAATGTTAATAATGTTAATTAGCTGTAACCTGAGATGAGAGAAGTGAAACATCATTTAATTAACAGCTGATGGGGATTTGAAAAAAAAAAAAAAAAATTGATATTTATCCCATGGAATAAATTTTCATACGCTATCTATTCATGATTGTATTAATTTGTGTCAGGTGGATTTTATTCTTTATTAAAAATAAAACGTTAATCCCTGAGATGTGCGCCTAATTATATAAACCCTCCCTGGAATATAAATTAAATTTTTTTTTTTTTTAATTTATTTTCCCTCTGGCTTGCCATAGAAAATAATACATTTGTACATATTGGTTTTACAAAAATTAAATATTGGAATAACCTGAGAATACACCAGCTTTGATGTGCCATTGTCTCATCATTTTATAAACACATTTGGTCATCTTTAGTACAAAAATATGAATATGATGATCCGTGTGCCATCAATAAATTAAACTACCCTATAACAAATCTCATCTAGAATTATTATAAGAAAATAAAAAAAGTTAAAACTATTGAACCAGAAGTCATGACATCCGACGAATGTTCGCTCAAACACATTGTCAGGAGTTGCCAAGAGCCTCTATGAGCTCGAGGCAAACAGCATTTGTCCTGATGAAGACCGGAATATCGGCCGAAACGTCGACAAACATATGAAATAAAGATAAATATAATTTTCATTATTGTTTTTGGCTGCCTGGATATCCTCACTACTTAAACGTTTGGCTCAAGACCTTTGCTCAGGGGCCCATATCTTTCGGGTACGTGGATGGCGACCACGAGCTACCCGAGCTGGGACAGGCAGTCCTTCAGTTCTTTAAATGTCTGTCTCCTTCCTCTTTTCAACAGGCGTCAGACCGTGCGACGGACCGATCTGTCCTATTTCTTCCGATCGTAAAAACGCATGATAGGGTTGGAGGGAAAGAGTGACGGCCGACCCCGCACCGCGGGAATAATCAGGGGGTAAGGAATAATCTGGTGTAACTGGCCGCACAGCACACAATTTTTTTCTTATTTTCGGTAATTTAAAAGTGCATTTTGTACTTGTTTACTAGAATATTATATACAAATAAAATTTTTAAGTATATTAAAATTGGTTCCCAAAAAAAAATATTTTCTCAAATCTCGGGGGGGGGGGGGGGGTGCCCCATGTACCCCTCCCCTCTACTTTAAAGTAGAATCTTTGGATGACATAAATAATCGATCAGATATATGCGAACTCTATCTCAATTAAGTTCCTAAGAATTTTATATTAAGTCTACTGGACAATATAACAGCAAAGATTAAAAAATGGTTTCAAAAAGCGAATGAAGAATATAATAAAAGAAATCAACGGGGGTCGAAATATTGTTGTAGATGAAGGAACAATCAATCAATGGCTAATAAATTCGAACATTCTTGGGAAAAAAGAGCCGGAGAATGGAATTGAGGGGGGAGGGGTGTTTTTTTCTGTTGTTGAGCACCGATGTGAGTTCTCTTTGTCCATCTGCACTCAAGCGAAGAGAGAGAGAGAGAAAGGAGCGTCGCGACGCCTCAAATAAGCCACACAATAGCTAAATGCGGCCCAAAGGGCCGGAAAATCAACCCATGGGCACTTGTGCCCTTTTTTCTCTTTTCTTTTGCCTTTTTACCCTCTTACAATAGCCATTCAGTAAAAGTTCGATTTCGCTCATCATTCATTCCCATTCAAAGCAATAAAAAATTTTAATAATTAAAATAAGCGTGATATAAAGATAAAGCATCGTCGATATGATTTTCAAAGTTAGTATATTAATAGTATTATCGGTAAGGACAAAAAATTAATTTACGGTTCTGAGAACAGGCGTGGTAAAGAGAGCCGAAATATTTGCCTAATTGAATACGACCTCGGCTCTTATTTAATCATATGATTAGCTTAACTTGAACTGAAAAGACTCGAAAGTCATAGTCAACTAGCTTATCCTCAGGAAGCTGAAGCAAGGTGCACTAAGTTCTCCAAGCAACTTTATATTCTTAATCTACGCAACAATAACTAACCCTTCACGTAATGATGTAGGATGGGGCTGTTTGGTTTCAATATTACTAGCTTTATTAAATTAGAATTACAGCTAGGGATCAGATCAGATAAAAATTACAATATTTTCCTATATATGTTAATATAGGTATTGGATTCATGTCAAAAATTCGATGTCGAGATTTTTTTTTTCATTTTTCGGCAGGCGGTAGTCAATCCAAGTGAAATAAATTGTCGCATGAGACGGGATTCGAACCCGCAATCCTTGGTACAAATGGCCAGCACGCTACCCACTACACCAAAGCCCGAGGGCGATGACGAGTAGGCCTTTATTATTTTTTAATTTTTTCCCATCTCTCAACAGAGATTAACTCCAACAGACAGACATTGGCAATGTTTGAAAATTTTCATGGCAAGTGGGATTTGAACACGAGTTGTATAGCTACTCTAGATTCGTA
The DNA here is from genome assembly GCA_023213315.1 of Euborellia annulipes. Taxonomy (NCBI): domain Eukaryota; kingdom Metazoa; phylum Arthropoda; class Insecta; order Dermaptera; family Anisolabididae; genus Euborellia; species Euborellia annulipes. The sequence goes on from JAKCPI010011442.1 coordinate 18,273, forward strand.
ATCCGCAGCTTATCCGATTAGCCACGGAATGGGTAAAATGCTGAGATTATGGCAATAAATAAAAATCAATTTTGGTGAGTGTTAAACAAAAGTTCACAACAGCGAACTGGTATCTCGCAACACGCCATAAATCTCCACAAGAAGCGCACTTTATTTCTATTTGTTCATTATTTTAAAAGAAATTTTATGAATGAGTTTTTATTTAATTATTTGATTCGATGCACCCAAAGAAGATGGGGATAACAAACTAACGAATTACTCCTCAGAATAACTCCAAATGGGAATGGAGTTTCTGAAACAACGATTAGAAAATCTATGTTTTTTAGATCAAAAAACGATTCAAATTTAAAGAGGATATAATAGAAAAAATCTGGTGTGACTGGCGCACAGCACACAACCTCTCTTACCTTCGGTAATCGAAAGTTGTGTTCTGTGCTTGTCACACCAGATTTTTTGTGTCGACATATATTTAGTTCCCGACAGTACGGAACATTGGAATTCAGATGTAAAATTTATAAGTATGGGAAAATATTTATATTTTGTTACCATGGCAACCATTTCTCCTATCCTTCCCTATGAAATACAAGAGTAAAGTGGTCTTCAGAAGATTTCAATCGCAAAATGAGAATATACATTTGAAAGAGCATCTAAAAAATAATTGATTTTTGAATTTTAATCAAAATCGTTAGAGCGAATTTTGAGAAAATCGAAAAAAAACTGAAAAAGTACATCAGTAAAGTACTAGTACTCTTTGGCCGATTTTGATTAAAAGCTTATTTTCCGGTCCCGGGGGTGTTTAACTTATATATAAAATTTCAGCCTCATAGCTCAATTCCTTCATGCTTAAAAGTGAACACAGACACACACACACACCCACCCACCCACCCACACACACCCACCCACAGACAGACCATGTCGCGAAAACCACTTTTTTGGATTCAGGGGACCTCAAAACGTGAAGATCCATCAAAATCTCGAGATCGAATTTTTGACATGAAACCAATACTTTCTCTCTATATATATATTACATATATACATAGGTAAGAGAAAGTAAAAAACTTTTGTAAAAGAAATCATAAGAAAAGATGATAAATAATGCGTGATAACAAAAACAAAAAACAAGAAGAACAAGTCCCGGTAGTTGTTCCTTTGAATACAAGTGAGAGAGAGGAATGAATGATGGATGAAGGAAGGAGCCTCCTTCGAGATGGATGGACAACCGGGACGAATTGCTTGCGAAGATTAACCCGCCATGGTGATGGTGTGGTCCAAAATGAGCATGACCGAAGGAGTAACAAAAACAAAACAAAAAAATCTGGTGTGACTGTCGCACAGCACAACTTTCTCTTACCTTCGGTAATCGAAAGTTGTGTACTGTGCTTGTCACACCAGATTTTTTGTGTCGACATGTATTTAGTTCCCGGCAGTAGGGAATATTTGAATTCAGATGTAAAATTTATAAGTATGGGAAAATATTTATATTTTGTTACCATGGCAACCATTTCTCCTATCTTTTCTATGGAGTGCAAGAGTAAAGTGGTCTTCAAACAATTTTGAGGGCAAAACGAGAATATACATTTGAAAGAGCATCTAAAAAAATAATTGATTTTTTGAATTTTAATCAAAATCGTTAGAGCGAATTTTGAGAAAATCGAAAAAAAAACTGAAAAAGTACATCAGTAAAGTACTAGTACTCTTTGGCCGATTTTGATTAAAAGCTTATTTTTCCGGTCCCGGGGGTGTTTAACTTATATATAAAATTTCAGCCTCATAGCTCAATTCCTTCATGCTTAAAATTGAACACACACCCACACACCCACCCACCCACCCACCCACCCACACACCCACCCACCCACCCACAGACAGACATGTCGCGAAAACCACTTTTGATTCAGGGACCTCAAAACGTGAAGATCCATCAAAATCTCGACATCGAATTTTTGACATGAAACCAATACTTTCTCTCTATATATATATTACATATATACATAGGTAAGAGAAAGTAAAAGAAATAAATGATATGAGAGAGAAGAGGAGAAACTTCTTAATTTATCCATCCTCTTATGGGGGAAGAAGGAACAAGTAGTAATTGTTGCATCAAGGTTCATTTATTGCTATTCTTTGCTGGTGTGCTCTCTATGAAAACGAGCCTTACGATTCATGAGCTAATATTTTTACTTTTCTTGTCGAGATTTTGATGAATATACACGTTTTGAGGTCCCTTGAATCAAAGACATTGGTTTTCGCGACATGGTCTGTACCAGGTCATTCAATAAGTCCGTAGGATATGTAAGAAAAAAACAAAATTTTGACAAAACTCGATTTTATTATTCAACATAGTTGCCTTCGAGGGCGATACAACGAGTATAGCGATTTTCCAACTTATCGATACCACTTTTATAGTACGATTTATTTTTCTCGTCAAAATAGTCATCAGTTTCAGCGATTACTTCATCATTGGACTTAAATTTCTTCCCAGCAAGCATTCTCTTGAGATCTGAAAACAGGGAAAAGTCGCTCGGGGCTAAATCTGGAGAATATGGTGGGTGGGTAAGCAATTCGAAGCAATGCTTTATTAAAACTCGAAATTCACTTTTTTCCATTTTTTTTTTCAATAACAACAGTTGCTTCACATAAAATTCTATAACTCACGAATCAATAGTTAGATTGTTGTCAAATTTATACACCTATCGTTTGAAGGTTAATACTAAATAAAAATCATATGGAAAAATTCTAGTAACGCCATCTATATGTCATCCTACGGACTTATTGAATGACGTGTTATGTGTGTCTGTCTGGGTTCAATTTAAAGCATGAAGGAATTGAGCTATGAGGCTGAAATTTATATTTAAGTTAAACACCCCCCGGGAGCGTGGAAAATAAGCTTTTAATCAAAATTTTAACAAGAACAATTAAATTATTTCTTTCTTATTTCTCTTTTTAGTTCAATTTAAATAAAAGCATTTTTTTAAAAATCTTTTTTTTATTTTATATTTATTTTAAGCTTTTTAGTCTTTTAGTCTTAACAAAAATCATCAATATGATAAAGTACCACATTAGTTTGGCCTGTATTGATTTGGTTCAATTGAAAAATTATTCATTATCATAAAAAAATGACTCGTAAATATCAAAATTCAAAACTATAGTTAATAGGGCCTTATTTGCGTGAGGCTTCAAATAAAGTACCACATTAGTTTGGTCTATTTTGATCAAAACCACCATATAGTGGCGTCATCAAAAATGACTCTTAAGTATTACATTTCACACCTTTAGCCCATCGGGAAGTCTTTTGAAATTACATTAATTCGCGAAGGGTTTCAAATAAAGTACCACATTAGTTTGGTCTATTTTGATCAAAACCACCATATAGTGGCGTCATCAAAAATGACTCTTAAGTATTACATTTCACACCTCTAGCCCATCGGGAAGTCTTTTGAAATTACATTAATTCGCGAAGGGTTTCAAATAAAGCACCACATTAATTTGGTCTATTTTGATCAAAACCACCATATAGTGGCGTCATCAAAAATGACTCTTAAGTATTACATTTCACACCTCTAGCCCATCGGGAAGTCTTTTGAAATTACATTAATTCGCGAAGGGTTTCAAATAAAGTACCACATTAGTTTGGTCTATTTTGATCAAAACCACCATATAGTGGCGTCATCAAAAATGACTCTTAAGTATTACATTTCACACCTCTAGCCCATCGGGAAGTCTTTTGAAATTACATTAATTCGCGAAGGGTTTCAAATAAAGTACCACATTAATTTGGTCTATTTTGATCAAAACCACCATATAGTGGCGTCATCAAAAATGACTCTTAAGTATTACATTTCATACCTCTAGCCCATCGGGAAGTCTTTTGAAATTACATTAATTCGCGAAGGGTTTCAAATAAAGTACCACATTAGTTTGGTCTATTTTAATCAAAACCACCATATAGTGGCGTTATCAAAACTGACTCTTAAGTATTACATTTCACACCTCTAGCCCATCGGGAAGTCTTTTGAAATTACATTAATACGCGAAGGGTTTCAAATAAAGTACCACATTAGTTTGGTCCATTTTGGTAAAACCAAACTCACAATTTGCGTCATCAAAAATGACTCTTAAATATCAAATTTCACACCTCTAGCTCATCGGGAAGTGTCCTTAACAAAGCCATAAAGTTGGTGACCTTGAAAGAGTAAGTTAAATAAAAGCATTTAAAAATGTAAATACATGGCATCTGAGTTTTTTTATTTCTTATGTTTTGTTTATTTATTTTATTTTATTAGTTATGTTATGCATTTTCTAGTGAGATTAGTATAACATTGGAAAAGAAAAAAAAAATTGAAAAGAATAATCAAAATATAACAAGTAATTGTAATTGATAGCATCAAATTAATTGTAATAAGAAATAAAATCTGGGGGTAATTATAAATTCATTTTATTCAAATAGGTCCTTGGATGATTCAATTTAATAATGAATACAAGAAACAGAAGCAGAGGGCTTATATAAACATAACAGACGCTAGGGGTGAATAATTTTCATTTAAACAAATCCACTGCCTTGTAATTACAAATACGTAAACAATTGCAAGTTTGGGATTCAATGGGAGTCTCCAATTAATAAGAGAGAGAGAGAGAGAGAGAAATATTATTAGAGCAAGGCCAGAGATCAAAAGATAGAGAGAAATATCACAAATTAATATTATTTTTTATTGTTTTAAAACTACGAAGATGCAAAACTTGTCGAGTGAAGGTGGGGGCCCCAGGGGGTAAAGTTCAATTTTAGTTGGTTATATTCTCTAAAGGGCGTTTAAAGTAATATGTAAGCCCTTACTATTAGATATACCCGGTAATAGTTCAGTAAAGTTTTTTTTTTTTTTTAATTAAAAAACATTCACACTTTTTCTCATTCACACTCACACCCACATTCAGTCTTTTCGGCAAATTAGGCCATTTAAGACTTTTGACGATAACCGTTATGAATATATATTTTTATTTGGGGTCCAGGCGTTCTTATTTAAGCCATTTGGTATCCAAGTGGCTTAAATAAAATCATCTGACTGCCTGGGGTCCGAACCCGCCACGTTTGGTATAGGAGGTTAGCACGCTAACCTCTAGGCCAAGCCCCGAGGGCTTCAGTAAAGTTAAAAATATAGATTTTGAAAATTATTTATCCAGGTTCTCCTGAGAATTAGGTGAACTACGATTGGTAAGTGAAAGTGGAGAGACTAGGAAACTTAATTTTAAAAATTTAATAACGCCCTCGGGCCTTGGTGTAGTGGTAGCGAGCTGGCTATTTGTACTAAGGGTCGCGGATTCACATCCCGTCCCAGGCAACCAAATTTATTTAAATTGTATTGGCTACCAATCAATAAATAAATAATAAATGCTGAAGAAGATCTTAATGAATTATAAAAAAAAAGCCCCCGGGTGTGGCGTAGTAGGTAGCGTGCCTACCTCCTATACCAAACGTCGCGGGTTCGGACCCAGGCAGTCCGATGATTTTATTTAAGCCATATGGATACCAGATGGCTTAAATAGAAATGCCTGAACCTACAATTTATATATTACTTACAACGGTTATCGTCTAAAGTCTTAAATGACCTGAGTTGCCGAAAAGACTGCGTGAATGTGTATGTGAGTGTGAGTGTGAATGAGAAAAAAGTGTGAATGTTTTTTTTATAATATTAAAAAAAAAAAAAAAAAAAAAAAGTTAATAACAATTTTAAAAGGGAAATGAAAGACAACTTCAAATAGAATTCAGATAGATAAACAAATATTTGTTTTAAATAAACATTTTTGCCTGCTTGGAAGGAAAAGAAACTGCCATCGAAATCGTTCCTGTTAAGCAAAGCTAATTCCTAGTGAACCGCGAATAGGTGATCACGTGAATTAAAATATCATTACTTTCAGTTGGATTGGTGCAATTATCAATATTATTTAGAAGAAGAGGAAGATTTATTGCAGTAATTGGACCAAGGTGTTGTGGTTAAAGAATAACAATAAAATTTATTGTTGTTTGCTTTATTCTAAAATTATAAAAATAAAATACAATTGTTGACAGTTTATGTAATAATTATATGTAAGCAAATAAAATAAAAATTTATTTTTGCAGGCATGAAGATGGTAGTTGGGCTACCGAAACTGTTGCTAGCCAGTCGCCAGACTTTAGAATAAAGCAAACAACAATAAATTTTGTTATTCTTTAACCACAACACCTTGGTCCAATTAGTGCAATAAATCTTCCTCTTCTTCTAAATAAATTAAAATATCATTATGTAATTTGTGAAGCTATAAAGACCATCTGCCAAAAAAGACTATAAACGAAAAAAAAAAAAAAAAAAAAACTACTAATTAAATAATATATTGCCTGATAAGGTATATATCTTCCATTATTTTATAATTCATATCTAGGTATAAGAAGCACTCGGGCTTGGTGTAGTTGGTAACAGGCTTCTATACCAAGGGTCGCGGGTTTGGATCCCAGGCAGTCTGATGATTTTATTTAAGTCATTTGGATACCAAATGTTTTAAATAAAAATGTCTGGACTCCAAATATATATATTATAAAAATACTAGTATCTTTAACAGTCTTATATGTCCTGAATTGCCGAGAAGACTGTGTGTATGCGTGTGTGTGAGTGTTTAAAAAAAATAAATAAATAAAAAAAAAAAAAAAAAAACGATAAAAAAATTTTAAACCATCTTAATCTTGCTGTTTTAAATGTTTTCTTGGGAGTTCAGTACCTAGACTAGAGAATTAAAAAAGAGATATGTATTCTCTTTACAAAATTTTATATTCGAGACGAAGAATAAAGCCACCAGGAACGTTGATGCGTTATCCAAAGAAACAAGCAAAGGTCAAACAAAATATGAAATTTCGCAATTTTTTTTCCATGAACGCCAATCACCTTTCAGTGTATTCAACCGTGATTAAATATTTAACATGCTCATACATAAAAATAAAACTTCTATTTAAAAAATATAAAGTGATATTTGAATAAAAATAATAATAAAAAAAAAATAGAGCTTTCTAAATTAAATATTGTTTTAAAATAAAACGAGAGCCCCGGTAAACAATGGACATATTTTCATTATATTCGTTACAAAGCTCGCGATCGATATTTTATTTGTGCTTTTTGTTTGTCCGATTGATATAATTTCGATTTAAATATTTTGTTTATTTTAGATTGAAAAGTCAATACGATAACGAAATAAACGAGAAAAAAAAATTTCTTTTTAATAACTTGTACTCTGAAATGTATTTATATTTACATAAATTAACAATTGAGTTGTAGCTTAAAAAAATTATTACATTCTTGGAATGAGCGCTACCCAAATACCCAGGAATTGCTTCAAATAGCCCGGCAACAAAATCACTATTCCCCTGAGTTATATAACTTGAGAATTAATTCAATTTGAACTACGTAGAAAGCGTGCTTTTGTCGTTATTAATTTTACTAAATTCTATAAAATTGACATGGATTTCAAATCGCATGTCAAAAAAGATTTCTTGAATAATTTCGCGTGACAAAAAAATAAAATACTATATCAGTAAATAAAAAAAAAAAAAAAATTGACGGGACGTCAGAAAATTTAAAAGTTAATTTTTTTAAATCTTATTTGACATAAACGATAATAAAAAGTGAAAGAAATTCATATAATAAGATAGAAATATTATTTATTAAAGATAAAACTTTTTTTTTTCGATGTCATTAGTTTTGGATTTTTGTTAGCAATCTAATTCGATTGTCGTTAGGACTTTGAGGGCAAATGGGTCCACATGTAGGTGAAGGCTGTGCTAATATTACAATGACGTGCTGGGCTCTTTAACGAGCACCGAGCCCCCAGTACCCCTAAAAGATCACCTGCTGGTGCCCACCTGGACACGAATATGGAAAAACGATAAGGCCTTAATTTAAAAACTTTTATTTTTTTTTTTGGGCTGTTTTATTTATCTAATGGATATCAATATAAGAAGTCTCAATGAAAATGCAAATTTAAAATGAAGGCAATTGTATACAAGAGAAAGGGGCGATTTATATTATTGAAAGAGAATTCTAATTCGATAGCTTTTGACGCAATTATCCTTTTTTTGTTTTTATTGTATTTACTTAAAATCTTGAACAAATTAAATTAAATAAATGAATGTTTTTACTATTTCTATTTTAATAATATTCAAAATTAACTTTGAAGAAATTAAAATAAAACTAGCGGCGCTATCCGCCTTCGGTGGGCTTCACCAAATCTATAACGAAAAAAAAAATCGAGTACTAAATAATATATTAATAGAAATATGTTTAAAATCTCGAATGTTTTATTATCAAGATTTTTATTTATTATAGTCTACTTCTTATTTTTTTATAAATTTGCCCGGAAGTTGATGTACTTAATAGGGATGGAAAAGGCGATCGAAAAGTCGATTTTCGATTTTGGAATCGACTTAATATTTTTCGATTCTCGGAATCGATTAATCATTTCTGGAGGTCGACTTATCGACAGGAATTTTTTTTACAAAAAACTTTTCCAAAACTACCTAGTATTCAAATAGTTTATTACTGCTATATAGTAAATAATACGGACCTAAGAGCTTGTAAATTGTGTTTCTAATTTATTTACAGACTTTATAGACATAACAGTCATAAATTAACTCTTGAGTTTGAAATACAGGTTTTTCACGTTTTCTGAAAATTTATTCCCGATGCAACTAGACACTTTTGGAAATGGACGACTCAAATAATAAGATCTAATTAATAAAGAGTAAGAAATAGAAAAAAATTGTTCCAAACAAAAGTTGTTCTCATTAATAATAAAGCCTTCCTTTTTGTTTTTGGGCTTTTTTTCAATAAGTTTTGGGGAAAAGAGAAGAGAAAAAAAAAAGAAAGAGAAAGTAGGGGTGTTTTTTTTTTTTTGTTTGGGGGGTTTTGGGTTTTTCCCCTCCCTTCCCTCTCACTCCCCCCATCCCATCTTTCTTCCTTTTTTTTTTTTTTTTTTTTTTTGGTGGTGTGGTTGTGTTGTTTTGAGTGTGGCAATCGAATGAATTAAACACTTTTCGCAATTTCGTGTAAATGGAAAAAAATTGAATAAAATACTAAATACTTTGTCTTTGAATGGTTTAACATATATATGAGGTAAGAGATCCTAAAATGAGTCTAATTCCACTTTAAAGGATTCGCCGTCCCCTTCGATTTCGAAGGACAGCTGAATTGAAACGTGGTCGGAAATCAATTCATGCTGATGAATGCTTGGGAAGCCCAAAAACAGCTACATTCGATGAAATCGCATCTAAAAAATAATTGACTTTTTAATCAAAATCTTTGGAGCCGATTTTGAGAAAATCCATGTGGATCCGTGGTTCAACTCCCGGTGGCACAGCCTTATTTTTTCGGGCATATGAATTAATAAATATTTAATTAAGAAAATCAAAAATTCAGTCGATTAACACTTTTCAAGAATGTTTAAACTTATGTATTTAAATGAAATCTTGCAGGTGTCTATTGAATTACAAGGTGACTTTTTGAATCACCCTCGAATAACGTTATATTGAATAGATGATAGAGTTCCAGAAAATCTTATTATGAAAGATAAAGAATTGAATTTTTAACCCCAAAACTGATGTTCAAAATATTAACGAATTTTTTTTTTATAAATAATTCCAAATAATCTATCCTTTCTTTGATATTAATCAAAAAATAATTGACACCAAACTAGAGAAAAATAGTAGATAGTCGATAGGAAATTTCTTAATGATCCGTCAAGTTTGATTTATCGTCTAAAAAAAAAAGACCTAAAAAAAGAGAGGGGGGTGAGGGAGATTAACGTAAAAAACTATTAAATCCTAAGAAAGAAAACTTAAAGTGGGCTGTATCCTTTGAGAATATAAAAGTGCTATCATGAATAAAACTATCGACTCCAAAAAAAGGGGCAACAATTTTTCGAAATTTAAATATTTTTCAACAACTTGGCTATAATAATAATAAAATAAATTTAAAAAATAATAATATATGCTAAAAGCAAAATTATTTTTAAAAAAATGCTTTATTTATAAATTCAGTCGACGTTTCAGCCTTTTCTCCCAGCCTTCTTCAGGGTCTTTGTTGAGTTTGCCGTGAGCTTAGAGAGAACCCTGCAAAATCAACATCTGTCCTGAAGAAGGCTGGAAGAAAAGGCCGAAACATCGTCAGAATTGATTGAAAATAAAGCAATTTTTTTTTAATATTTAATTTTGCTTTTGGCTGCCTTATCTTCTCCCCATTGAGTATAGCCACTACCCCTGCAAATGATATATTTTACTAAGTGAAATTAACTCAACCAATCACTTGAAAAATTGCAATTAAGGTAAAAAATAAAAAATAATAAAAATATAAAATTTAATCAATATAAATAAACGAGCTCGGGATAAATATAGCGAGTATGAAAATTATACAGTATCAACACTTTAGAAACTTAATCCTATAGCACATAAATCTGCCACAAACGACTTTAAGCCATAATTATTTTCACAATCAAGTTAGAATTAGGTGGCTATATAATAATTATTTGGGAAAATTATACGTTTTAGAAAAAAAAATATTAATGATAGGTCTATGGAAAATTATAAAATAAAATTATTTTTGACATTGAAATCAAATTCAGGGGATAGACAAAATAATATCAACACCGGATATTACACAATATTTATTAATTATTAATTTGTTGAGCCACCAATTGCTTGTAGAAATTTTTACTGGTTATTTCGGGGTACTCTAGGATGTTTTTCCTAAGTTTTGGACCTCAAGGACCATGTGCTAACTTGGAGGGAGGGGAGGGGGGACAATATCCTCAAAATTTTTGGACTTTTTGCAGTTTTTATTTTGTTTTATATTTCGCAAACAAAGCATGTTTTGTACATATCATAGTACAATACGAAATTGTAGAGCATTGAATTTGCTAAAATTTGGTTGATAAAACGAATTTGTAGACACAATATTAACCGAAACACTGCCGATAAAAGTTAGACAAAGTTTCTCGAATGTAAAACAAATAGGAAATACGTTTGGCCGATTCTCAGTTAATATATTTGGTCTATAAATTCGATAATTCAACCAAATTTTAGTAAATTTAATATTCTACAACTTTCTAATGTAATATGGTGCAGAAAATATGTTTAGTTTACGAGATATAAGCGAAACACTGAAAAAAGTCCAAAGTTTCAGGAAATATAAAAAAAATAGAAACTTTGATCGGCCGTATCTCGGTTAATAGTGTGTCTACACATTCGTTATATCAACGAAATTTTAGCAAACTTAATGCTGTACAACTTTCTAATGTACTATGGTTCTCAAAATATGCTTAATTTAAGATATATAAGCAAAAAACTGAAACACTAAAGATTTTGAGGTTTTTGCACCCTCCCGCCTTTCCCACCCTTCCGTCAAGTTAGCACATGGACCTCGAGGTCGAAAATTTAAAATAGACATCCTAGAGTACCCTCAAATAACCTGTACAAATTTCTAATAGCTCGTTTTTAAGAATATGAGTATAGAAACTTTTTAAATCAAAACTTATGAAAAATAACAATTAACAACTTCCAAAATAAATTACGTCGTCTTACCTTGTATATAAGTAAGGGTGGGAATGTTTTGAAGTCTTATTTTAATTTGTAGGTTGGACTTACATCTGTAACAAAAGGAAATGAATTATATTAATAAAGAATTATTATGTGCCAAAATAGGAAGCAAGCAGTTAAAGTATATTAAGGAACTACACACATTAGATACATGAATTATTCGAATACTAAACTTAAATTTCTTCCTAAATAGTCTAAAGGCGGCTACACACGTAACTGCCTGCACACTTGACAAGCATGCATGTGCAATCTTTTTGTTCCAGCATGCACAAATCCCCTTCGGCACAAGCATGCTTGTGCAAGAAATAGCTTATGTAAAAGGGGGATGTATGACTGCAGAGTAGATGTTGAAAGAGATAGAAAATGCAGCCAATAAGAATTTTAATAGAAGGGAGAACTTCAAAATTTATAATTAATTTTACTTCCTGAGGGTTAAAAAGTTTTGATGTTTATGAAATATAGGCGAGCTAAAAAGTTGAAGAAAATTTTAAATAAGCTATGATATTTATGATAAAAATAATTTTAGATTAGTTGCGTTTCCAACCCTTTATTAAAGAAAGCAAATTGTTCCCTCACGGTTTCTCATTTCTCCAACGTCGACAGCGATCTTTTTTTTTTATTTTAGGAATTAATTAAGCCAAGATCCCGGAGACTGTGAGATCATAATGAATAAATTACTTGATGTCAATAAAGTCAACCTTGAGAGGATTTTGATAAATATAAAATTTTAATAGGGTATTGCTAATTAAATAAACACGAGTAGAGAGAGAAATGGTCCAGAGGGCGAGGAATAAAATATTGAAAGGGCTTCCATATTCTCTCATAAATTTGATATTAGAATAGACTGGCTTTGGTCTATTAAGTTATTTAATTCCGTTGCAAATTTAAAGAGTTCGTTTAAGAAAGCGAGTCGATCACTTTCAAATTAAGCCTGAGGATTTTTGAAATTTTTTTTAACGAATTTTTTTAAGGTGCGCCTCTCGGGGTGCTAATTTTGGGAGATTCCAGCGGCCACAATTTTGAAACTATCGACCTTAAGTTTTTTTTAAATTAAAGCTATTTAAAATATCTACAACTTATAGAAGCCCTTTTTTTTGATTTTCGAAAAAAAAAATTTTTTTTTAGATTAATCGCATTAAATAAAAGATATTTTTAAAAAAATTGGCTCTATATTTTTTAGATAATTAAATTAGTAATCATTGTGTTAAAAAATAATTAATTTTTTACTCTTAATTAATTAGCTGGAATCTTTCAAATGAAATGGAATAAATCCCTTTTATTTCCATGGGAAAAACTAACGCCATCTCTTGCCGCCTCGAGTAACTCGGTAGTCAATCGTCTTCTAACAGCTTTTCGAGACGCGCACCTTAAGAATGAAAAGATAAATAAGTTCTCTAGTAGATTAGACTAATTCAAGACCTTCACTTTTCTTTATAAAAAAATAAAGAAAAATAAACATAAAAAAAAATATGTATAAAAAATATGTACTTTAGATAAAATGGAATTTTTTTTTTATAATCTTAAATTTTATTAAAAAATAAAATAGGCAAATATTTTTTATATGACTTTCCTAAAGGGTCAATATATTTTTCCTTTGCATATTGATGGGCATATTTTAACTAGCCCATATATTTCGATTTTGATAGTTGGCAATAACTTGTAAGAACATTGTGTTGTTGGAAACCATTGCCTCGTTTCGTTTTATTCAAGGTCTATCTATCTCTCTGTTATTTCGTTTTCCATAAAGGGGATAGCGGTTTGTGTTTGTGATCACTTATCGGATTATGGCTTTCATGAGGTTCAGTCAGTATTAACTGTCGTGATACATCATCTGGTACTTCTCTATAACAACACTCAACTCAACTCCACGCTTTGGCAATAAATATTTTAAATCTATAATACTAATAGACGGTCTACTTGTAAAAAAAAAAAAAAAAAAAAAAAATGAAAACAAAAGAACAAAAAATTAACTAAAATTTTATCACCACTTTTTTTTAAATTATCTATTTATTTTTGAGGTGGGAGGGGTACCGCCCTCGAAAAAGGTTTTTTTGCCTAAAAACCCTAAAGTCTATCTATCTCCTCAAAGAAAATTCTGTCAAAGAGTATAAAAAAGTCCATTTTGGCGAAAAAATTCACATTAGTGGGTTTGTTTGGTTGCCTACGTACGCAGGAGGAGGAGGAGGAGATAGGAAATAATGTAACTTCAAGGGGTGCCGGTAGATGGCTACGGCCAGAGGCCGGTTGAGTTTGAGGTGTGTGCCTTCGTGCACGAAAGCACCTCGGGTAAATAAACGGGAATTCCGATAGGAATTTCAAATAATAATAATTTGGCCAAGATAGAGTGCACTTTTTACCATGACAAGTGAAACGAACAAACCCGATGGCTACTGGTAAAACATTTTACTATTATATATATTTTTTTTCCTTGAGCGTTTTAAATTCTTGATAGGCTCCAGTTCAAGTTTTTATCTAAAAAAAATTGCAGCACGCTGTAGCTTTAAATTAATATTCAATATATAAAATATAAAAATTATCGCTATAGGCCGCCATTCATTTATTAATTAATCTAATTTAATTTACATGTAATTTTTTTGCCATTATCGTTATTAATATAGAAATAAATAATAAATGAATGAATGACATATTTGAATCATTTTTTAACATCTCATATTCAAAGCTGCAATTATAATAATTATGCAATTTGCCAAAGGCTTGGACTGTGTATTTATACTGACTGCTCTATTGTATAATTTTAATGGATTACTCCATTTTATATTTTTCATTTTTATTAAGCAAATTTATAGAAATTCTTAAGTTTTAAGATAAAGGTGGAGTATTAAAGCATACACCCCTGCAAATTATCAAGCCTTTCATGGAATTCATAAACAACTCTCGGATAAAATTTTAGATACCGGTATTTTTACATTCATGGTATTCATAGATTCTAGTGTTGCCTTAATATTGCATTGATATTGTTTTTCATATTGTATTTATTTTACTTTTGTTTTGCTTTTATATTGATTTAATTTTGTATTGTTTATATTGATTTGAGAAATATGTATTTTGGAAACGTATCTAGCCCAAGGGCGGGTAGCTAGCTCTACGGGCAAAATAAAAAAAGTCTTTTCAACATGATACTCATTATTCAAATATTTGATCGTGGGGGTTCAGGCACATTTATTTAATATCCAAATGAATAAATATTCATCGGAGGTAAACATTTAAAAAATACTTTTTTTTTTCTTTATTTTCCGACCCTTGACCCTGGTCATTCGGCCCCCAGCTTTTACATTTTTTGTGTCGACATATATTTACTTTCTGCCGATATATTAGAATATAGGCCTATTTATATCATTAGCTAATGTCCATCTGTCTGTCTGTCACGTTCAGTTTGACCAACTTTCCGTTGGAATTTTAAAACACAAAATTTTTTACCCTTTACCCTTTTATTCTTTTTTACTTTCTCTTACCTCTCTATATTTGTTAATATATAGAAAGTATTGGATTCATGTCAAAAATTCGATCGAGATTTTGACGGATATACACGTTTTGAGGTCCCCTGAATCCAAAAAAGTGGTTTTCGCGACATGGTCTGTCTGTCTGTCTGTGTATGTGTGTGTTCAATTTTAAGCATGATGGAATTGAGCTAAAACGCCCCCCGGGAATGTGAAAATAAGCTTTTAATCAAAATCGGCCAAAAAGTTCTAGTACTTTACTGATGTACTTTTTCACTTTTTTTCGATTTTCTCAAAATTCGCTCTAACGATTTTGATTAAAATACAAAAATCAATTATTTTGTAGATGCTCTTTGAAATGTATATTCTCATTTTGATCTCAAAATTGTTTGGAAAGTTGTGTGCTGTACGACGGTCACACCAGATTTTTTACAATATACTACGTATTTTATATTAAGAGTAATCTCTATATATATGTGTATGTGTGTGTGTGTGTGTATTGGAAAAACATCAAGTTCAGAAAACAACAAAACAGGTTAAAATATGAATATAATGTTTGTAATTCAATTACGAGTAGGTGGGTTTCTTTTGAAAGACATCATTAGCTTAAAACCTTTTGAATTTATATCAAAAAGAAGAAAGCTTTACAGGAAATTATCATACAATAGGAATTTTATGGAAAAGCTCGCCTAGGGGCCCGTCAAATATGGGGACCCCAAAATTGGTTCTGACATCTCTTGGCAAATCTTCGTAATTAATGTTTTTTTTTGGCTTACTTTTTAAGACACATAACGCCATCTTACCGGCAAAACATGCGTAACAGCTTCGCTTCTTCTCCACCTTAACATATTTTTAAAATAAAATAAAATGAACAGATTTGAACATAGCCAACTAGACAAAAATTAAAAATTTTAAAATGACCTCTCGTATAGGCAAGGGAAACATTTTATAAGTTTATAATATTAAAAATTTAATAATAAAAAAAATTGTAATTCCAACTACCCTCATGGGTTAAAAAAAGTAATAATAATAATCATAAAACTCTTTTTTTTTTTTAATGAAAACATAGTTGAGTCGGAAATTTTTCGCCTTTAACTACACATGTATTTAGGTCTAAAGAGGGAAAAGTTTTGATCATTTGGGAATCTATTTTAATTATTTACATTTGTTTAAATATAAACATAGAGAGAGAGATAAACTAAATCATTATTATGTGGCGAAATTCAAAGCGTAAATCTGGCTCTCTGTTCGGGATTAAAGATAGCCTATTTAATTTCGAATGTGGAAATACATCTCCAATTACTTATTTACATCGCTTTTCACATCAAAATAAATAAATAATTGTAAATTAAAATTTCTGTTTGAATACACAGACTCATTATATTTACAGGAATAAAGTTTTTTTTTTTGAGAATTTGTAAATAATATCAACACTTTGACTCTCTATTCTCATAACCACGAAACAAACCTCTAATATTAAATTCTGTAATATCTAGGTTTGGATTTTTTCTGAGGAATGAATGTTTGAAGTGAAACTGCTAAAGGTAGAGCATTCACCTCAAAGGGTTACGAATCGCTGCATTCACCTCATTCGGATTGAGTGAAGGAGGGACGATTCAAGGGCCCAGAAGTCCAGAAACCCGCGCGATCCTTTTGAATTTAACTCCGAAGATCCGATCTGGATCGAAATCCTTTTTAAGGGAAGATCTTAGATCTGGATTGCGATCCAAATCGAGAGGGAGGATCGGATCGCTAATCCTTTTCGAAGGATTAACAATCCTGGGTTTTTGCGATTCTTTTCAAAGGATTGGCAATCCTTTAATTTTTAATAGATACTATAGGTCAGTGGTTTCCAAACTTGCCGAGACGCCTTCCTTAAAAATATTTAATCGTATGACGCCCCCCCCCCCCATTTTATAAAATAATACCAACAAAAGTTTTTATAGCTAAATGTATTAATACAAACTATTATATTATTTTATAAAACTTTAGCATTCATTTAGAAATTCGCTCGCTGTGGCTAATATTCACGCTTCCTCTTAGATTAGTACACGTCTCCCAGTTTGGAAAACGCTGCTATAGGCTATATTATTATGATTGTTAAAGAATAATGACTATTTTTAAATATCTATAATCCAAACTCCTAAAAATGTACAAATTTGACCGAAATTGGATATTTTATTAGAATCTGGATCGGAGCGGATTTTCGGATCGTGGATCTGGATTCGCGGATCGGATTGCTAATCCTTTTGCAGCAGCTAGATTGGATTAGTGGATCGGATCGTCAGAACTGCCAGGATATGCATCGCTAATCTTTTTTAAAGGATTCTGCCGGTGGTTTTTGAAACGGCTAGACTTAATACATTTTTTAACCAATTTAGTTAAGCATTCAGAGAATTTTCTTTCTTGGCTGCCTGTGCTTCCATATCTTCTCTAATCAACATACATCCACAATTTACATCTTAATACATTTATCCCTCAAAAACCAGTTGAATTGATTAAAAACTAAATCTTCTTCTTCTTTCTTTGCCTAAATCCCGCGGTGCGGGGTCGGCGGAGGGGGTGGGGGTTTTTGCGACCGGGAAGGAATAGAACAGGCCGGGCCGTCGCACGGTCTGACGCCTGTTGAAAATATAGAAGGGAAGAGACTGATATGCAGGGAACAGAAGTACTGCAAGTCCCAGCTCGGGCAGCTCGTGGTCGCCATCCACGTACCCACAAAATGTGGGTCCCTGAGCAAATCAAAAATTAAATAGATGACATATTTATTGAAAATTATTTGAATTATTTTCTTTTTGTATGTGTGATTTTTGCTTGCAAGTTTCACTTCTCTAGTAGTGCTTTTTAATTTTTTTTTTCTGCTCTATTGTTTATTATACTCATGTAGTAAGACTCCTATAAGAAATGATTGTGATGATAAAATTGAAACAGTTCGAGTGTCAAATGTAGAAAAACTCTTTTTATATAGTATGTTTATATTAAAAGGTAGATCAAGAAGAAAAAAAATTTCTCTCATTATTTCCAAGTGGAAACTTAATAAATCTCCTTAAGTGACTTTTATCCTTTATTTCAAAACAACAAATAATGATATATGGTTGAAATATTAATATAAATTTATAGATCGAACTTTATCTCCCATTATGGATATGCCTATCTATCTTTCAATGCTATTCAGCCAGATAGCTATGCATTTAATGGATTACATTTATTTTTGACAACAATTTTTTTTTTATTGTATTTAATTCGAGTGTTCTCGTTTGTACATTTCAAAATCCAGTACACTCACTGGTAATTTTTTGTAAAGATTTTGAAAAAATTTAATAATTTAATATCGGGAGATCACACGATTCTTCTTTCTAAAATACTCTTAAAAAAGCGTGATTTTCTCAAATTTTACCGTAAAAACGTTTAAGAAATTAGCGGTGTTTAGAATTAATTTAAAAATTATTATAATCTTTTTAATGCTTATTAATAATAAAGAGTTATAAAAAAAAAAATTGACAAAATACTCCAATGACGTGACGGTCCAAAACAAGCTTTCTGATTGGCTAGAACAGGCAAGCAATCGATTAGTAATAATAAAACGAGCAGCTCCTTCAACATTTGTTTTGATCAGATGAATATAAAAAAATAAATATAAAATTTTTAAGATCTTCCTAAGGAACGATAAATCTCAAATAATGAAAAAATTTTGTTTTCATCACCAAAGACAAATCTGCGCCTTCTGAATTTTTTTTATTATTAATTAGGAAACTTGAAAGTCCTATTAGAATATAATAGGCCAGCCATATTTCGCCAAAGGAATTTAGGAGAAAATTAATTTCCACTTAATGCTTTTAATTGACTTTTCTCTTTTATGAATCACGAAGAAATTGAGAAATTTTATAATCATATAAAAAGAAGATTCCTTAAGATTTTAATATTTAATATTCTTAAAACCGTAAATTTAATTGGTGAGTATAGCCTGCGTAATTAATGACCTGAATTTTATTAGGTGATTTTTTCTTGGTCAACAATTTTACGATCTTTAGACGGATTATGAATTTTTTTTTGCATCCGCTATCGCTTAATATTTAAATGATATAAAAATATGAATCTGAATAAATGAACCTTCCCTTTATTAAGTATAGTACGTTTTTATGGTTATTGCGTGGATTTATTCAAAGAAAAAAACAAATTGAATGACAAAGATAAGCAAGAAGTATGGTATTAAAGAGAATAGTATTTCTTCTTTTCAGACTTCCCAGTTAAATTCGCTATTATTAGTTAGCAATTTAATCAAATTTACATAGGATTTATTGAAAATGAAAAACAATTGCCATTTGAAGAGCAAAGAATGCAAATGCCAGGCTTCCTTTCTCTTTTAAGGGGGAACGGGAACGAAGTGGTTACGCATGTTTTTCCCGCTAAGATGGCGTTGTGTGTCATAAAAAGTATGCCCAAAAAATCAAGCAATTCAAAAATTTGCCAAGAGATGTCAGAATGGTAGCTAATAATATTTAATGCATTTGGTTGATTTTCATTGATCTTTTAACAATAAATACTTTATAAATGTTATTATATTATGTATGATTTATAAAAGCATAAAAATATATAAATATAGGCCAGATATAGGCTAATACTATATCGTCTGTTAGACTAGCCTGCCATCTATTGCAAGACGCTTGGGACGAAAAGCAAATCCGGGACCCCAGCCAGGCACGAGAAGCTAGTGTCGTCTATATGAGCTACGGGTCACGGGAATTAATTAATTTCCTTCATATGAATATCATATTAATATGAATTAAAATACCCAATATCCACAATTCAATATTGCACTGCAATATTGCTGCAATATCCACTATTAAATTAATATTGCTGAATTATTCACACTTCAATGTTGCATTGCGAAATTGCAGCAATGTTCTGCAATATTGCTATTATTGAGAGAGATTTGCTGTCTGGGTAAATTGTATTGTGTTTGTTTGGACCTAGCCACCCAGGACTAGTGCCTCTAAGCGAGTCGTTAATAAATTTATTTATTTATTCAAAAATTATATTAAATAAATTAGGAAATAAAAAAAAATCATTTATAAAAAAAAAAACGAACAAAATTGCCAATGACAGACCTGACTGGCTTTCTGATTGGCTAGAATAGGCACGTTTTTAATGTCAAAAATAGTCGAGCCGTTTTAGCCCGCACTTTCTCTCTACCCCCTTCCTTAAGATTCATAAAATTTTCTATAATATATTCTGAAAATTTATTTACTCTCTATCTCATCTCTCTAAATATATATGAAAAAATATTAATAAAATTTTTTTTTAGTTTGAAAAGCTCATATAATGGCTCAACAAAAGACTTCTATTTATGAAAATTTTATGAATATAAAAAAATAGCATATTTCACAAAAATTGCACACAAAAGGATGTTTTATATGAAAGGTCAATGAAATTGAGAAACTTTTCATTTGTTGTTGTTGTTGTTGTTTACATCTTTTTAAGTTAACAAACTCTGTAAAATTGAACATTTCCCACAGGACATAAAGAAAATATCTCTATCCCCCTCTGACCAGAGCAAAGGCGCAGAGCGCAAACTTTATGACTTGTTATGCCGAAAATTTCGGCTGCCAAAAAATTTCAGAGTCGCGTTTATTTGCTATAAAGCACTGGGGAGGAGGAAAAATCACGTCCATTGATCGCCAATCGGTTAAGAAAATATTAAATCTCATCGGATGGAACGGAAAAAAGTTTTTTTTATGTAAATTTCTAGTCGAGTGAAGTTAATTCTAAATATAGTAGAATAAAAAAAAAGTAAAAAAATGAATGAATATTTCATTGACTCTTTTTTCTTGCTGATTTGTGGAAGGGACATTATAAAATGAGTTGCCAGTCTCTTTTCAGAGCGGGACAAATTTTTCTAATATTATGATATTTCAATAAATTTAAAGAAATTAATGAAGAAGTAAAGGGATGAGTATTCAACCAAAGAAATACAACCAGGTGGTAATTAAAGGACGGTAGGAGCTCAAGCTGTTCGGCAATTAATGCTCAAGAGATGTTTGCTTAAAGTTAGCCTATTAATAAAACAATTTATTTTTATTTTATAAATTATTTAATTAGCTAACCGCGCCATCGGCGGGCGACGCGCCTAGTCTAATGTGATCCTGTTACCTTCGGTAATCGAAAGTTGTGTTCTGTGCTTGTCACACCAGATTTTTTTGTATCGAGATATATTTAATTTCCGCCGATATATTAGAAATCAAAATTTATAAACATAGGAAAAGTATTTTTTTTGTTACCATGGCAACCATTTCTCCTATCTTTCCAAAGAAGCACAAGAGTAAAGTGTGCTTCAAACAATTTTCAGGGCAAAAAGAGACCCCAAGTATTTTTTCTGACTTTTGCTTAATGTCCTCTATAAAAGTACAAAATTTCATTTTGAAATTTCTACAGAAAATTGGTTAAACAGAGCGGGACAGAGGGACAAACGGACACTCCGCAATTATACATATATATAGAAGAAGATAGATATTTGGTAAATAATAATATATTTTTCATTTTTAGTTTTAAAAAAAAATTTCAATTTTCTTAATATAAATTTTTTTTGGATTTTGAAGATTAAATTCTTCTTCTTCTTCTTTTAATGGCATTGCCACATTAAGGCATTTTGCCAGCTTCACCATTAGGCCTTCAAATAAAACTTCATTTTATCTATTAAATTTAATTTTAATTCGATCATTGATCATGGTAATACCTGTAGAAGATAGTGAGATCTCTTTTTTTATGATCTAGTGACTGTAAGGATGCAGTAAGGGTAGAATCACCTATCAGTCTAATTGCACCCTCTGTATGGCTTCCAAGGAGGAGAGAGCGTCTTTCGACGCCCCCTCGCAAAGGTGGGAACAATATTCAAGACATGGGAATTTGGGCTTTATAGAGGATTAGGAGTTCTTGGGTAAAGGAAGAAGTAACGCTTCGCTTTGAATAGGAAACCCAATTTCCTTGCGGTAGATTTAACCACAGAAGAGATGTGGTTGCTCAGGAGAGACAAATGTAACCACTCCCAGAACAGAAAAGAACTTTGTGACTATATTTGTACGTTATTTACAAGTATGCATGATAAACCCAAAGATAAATGCTACCCAGGATATCTAAAAATATTTTGATAGGTTCGTGACGAGAATTTAATAGAGCCAGCCAGCCACTGCTTAAACCAATAATAAAACGTTGCCTGCAAGAGATCGTGTAGGCAACACGTCTGACAAATTGCAAGAGGCAAATTTCATTAATTTCTCTCATTGAAGAGTTATAATTAAATAATTATCTAATAGAAGGACATAAAATGACGAGAAGCAATCAAATTTTACTCTTCTATTTGATGGTGCCGTATAACTTTTTTTTTTCTTTTTACCTTTGTTGGCAGTAAAAATTGTTTGAATTATTTACAAAATTTCATATAATTTATTTAAAGAGTAAAAATACTGTGACGTTAATATTTTTAAAATTTCGAAGTATTTTATGCGTTCATAGTCGAGTAATTTTTTTCACTTTTTTTATTCCTCGTTCATGAAAAATAAAATAACGACCTTTAACGTATTTATTCTTGGAAAATTGGTTATAAGTCTGATCTATTTCGAGTGTTTGGGCAGAGGGAGAGAAAAAAAGGAGAATAAATTTTGATGTTTTAGGATCGAATGTAGGAAATCAATCTTGACGAAAAGGGCAATAAATTGCCAAATGGACAGCTCAGTGTTATTGAATAGCGACATCCAACTAACGAGTGGTGTAATTGGCCAATGGCGATCGTCTATTTTAACGGATGTTATTGCATTATCCGGCTGAGTAGGAAAAGTGAGTGTCGGGGGGGAGGGGGGGGGGGTTGGACACCCGGTCATTCGGTAAACAGACAATCATCAATAGGAGACTGCAAAAAATAAATTTTTCAATGGATTAGATAACTGAGGATTCTTTAAAAAAAAAAAAAATTCAATCCATTGTTTACTGGCAATTTTTTAACCGGATTTATTTTTTGCAAATCTCAACTACATAAACCTGTTACGACAAAACCATATATACATTCAGTCATTTTAAATAAATAAATTTTAATTAAATGAATTTCAGAACTCTATTTGTGCTTGTCACACCAGATTTTTTGTGTCGACACATATTTAGTTTCCGACAGTACGGTACATTTGAATTCAAGATGTAAAATTTATAAATAGAAAAATATTTATATTTTGTTACCATATATAGGGGGGGCCGAGGCTCCCCCTCCACCCCCACCCCGAAATGTTTGATTGGCCCCACAGTGCGAAAAAATATAGGTCGGCGAAAAAAAAATTTTTTCCGCAGGATTGAAAACTTTGGTTCCGCAAAAGAAAAAAGAAAAAAATTTCGTGTCTCTAAAAAAAAGTAAATTTTTTTAAATTTTAAAAGTCGGAGAAAAAATTTTTCAGCAGGGCGGACAACTATAGTTTGCCCAGAATGTGGATTTTTGTCCGGGCCGTAATTTCATGCGATATTTTTTCGAAGTTCCTCGCGGAAGATCTTGTATTATCTGCCGTTAAGTTAGGAGGTCGCAACACAATTTTAGGCGGGACTTAGTAAAAGGGACGTTTCAGCGGACATTTCGACGTCCCTGGATCGATGCAGGAAAGTCCCTAGCAAAGTCCCTTGTCAATTAAGAAAGTCCCGAAACATCCCCATGTCGTCCCAGTGCTATCTGGGTATGGTTCCTCAAAAACAAAATTTTTTGCAGGGCGAAAAAAATTTAGTTTCTTTAAAAAAAAATTTTTGAGTTCAGGCCCCCGAAAAAAATGTCTATATACGCCCCTGTACCATAGCAACCATTTCTCCTATCTTTCCTATGAAGTACAAGAGTAAATGGGTAGTGCTATATATGGACTCTGTTACGCATTAGTGTGTCAAGCGCCAGGTACCGAGATTTGGGAAAATTAACATTAAAGTTTTTTCTTTTCATTGGATTATATATAATTTTTTTTTTTGTCAATTGTGCCAGGGTCCATATAAGATTTCAAGGGCAAAATGAGAATATACATTTTAAAGAGCATCTAAAAAAAATAATTGATTTATGACAGACAGAGGCACGACACACACAAAGACAGACCATGTCGCGAAAACCACTTTTTTTGGACTCAGGGGACCTCAAAACGTGTAGATCCATCAAAATCTCGACATCGAATTTTTGACATGAAACCAATACTTTATCTCTCTATATATATTAACAAATATAGAGGTAAGAGAAAGTAAAAACTAACATTGTCAAAATCACCTGGGAGAGGAAAGTAAGAAATAATCTTACTCTTTGATGTTTGTGGTATCACAAAGGATCATTAACGTCCTGACATGTGTTTTCTCTATTTAAGAGCATATTCGAAAAACCTTGAGGTTTGCAGCCATGTTTTCAGAAATATGCCCTATTTCTATAGACTGTTTTTTAGTTTATTAATTTCAAACAAGAATCTAAGATCCTGAATAAAAAGGACCAAATTACCTGTATGTCCACTAAGATCATTTCTGATCAATTTTTATAAATTTTATACTGAAAATAATTTCCCAAAGCATATTTTTTGATTCCAATGTTTTTATATAATAATAATCTGAGTTATCAAAGGTTTCCATTCATTCGGAATCCAATCAAACAATCCAGGATTACGTTATCTGGCTCCGAATTTTAAAATAGCCGGAGATTTTCAAGTTATTTTTATAACTAATTGATTAAAGTAAAAATTATGAAAATCCATTAGGATTAAACAAAATGAATCATGATATCAAAAAATAATAAAAATAAAATGTATTGGGGCGACAGATTATAGAAATTTTAATTTGCTAATGGGATTTTTAAATAGTTTCAACTTTGTGGAATTCGAGATAGATTTTAATAAAAAAGCTAAGGTTTAAAAAAAAGTGGAGATTTGTATTTTGAAAAAATTCCCCCCAAGGACCCCCCCCGAAAATCACAATCTGTTAATATAAGTAATTTTAATCGAAATTTTTGCCCTCGGATATAACTACGGTAAGTATAAAGATATGAGAAATAAACAAAGTATTGAATAAATAATTAGTTTTAAAAAATTTTGAAGTTTATAATCCCCTAACGGGCATCGGAAAATATTATCCTTTGCCTAGATAATCTTCGGATTGTCGGCAAATTTAAAAATTGATTATAATTCGGGAGAAATAAATGAACCGAGTCGGAAATCATTTATTAAATACAAATATAATTACATTGAAAGCGGATTACATATCTCTCTCATTTAAATAAATTATCTCCTATTCGGTGTGTTGCTGGCATTCAAAATGTTTGTTTTCCTAACATTTGAAATAGATAGATAGAAGCAATATATTTATCTATTTGGAAGATTATGACAACTATTCTTTTGCAGTGCAAACGTCAGCAGAGAATTCGCTAACTCGGCACAGCGAATTTATCAAAAATAAAAAATAGAGAAATTGATAATTGGATTTTTTTTATTATATTTTATATATACTGTATATATCTGAATTTATCTTCCAGACATCTATTCATTTGACAAAATTTCCACAAACAAGAACTAGGATATATTTTTTTTCTTTTAAAAATGGCTTAATTAAATAAAAAAAATCCTTCAATTATAAGGGGAAGAGCGAAATCAAATAGTAATAAAAAGACGGGCTTATGTTATTTATTTGCAAATATTAGGGGAATTTTTAGTTATAGAGCTATTAAAAATATATAAATACTGTACAACGTTTCGACTGCTTATTCTGCAGCCGTTATCAAGGAGCAAGTGCACATTTCTTGATAACGGCAGCAAAATAAGCAGTCGAAACTTTGTACAGTATTTATATATTTTTAATAAATAATTAATAGAGTTGCCTGGATTATGGTGAGATCCTATATTCCAATCCAGTGCATGTTTGAGGATTTTACATTATATAAATATTTTTATTTAATGAAAATATCCCGCACGCCCAGGATTTGAACACGGATCTTCTTTGTAAATAAAATCATCGAACTGCCTGGGGTCCGAACCCGCGACATTAGGTATAGAAGGTAGGCCAAGCCCGAGGGCTTTTTAAAATTATTTGAATGAAATATTTTTTCTATTATTACTGTATATTAATATATAACATAAAAAATATTTTTCATTTTTTTAGACTTTCGGTATCTGAGGCCATTAGACATTAAAGGATAAATTATTATTGAAGAGATGAAGTGGCTGTTATATTTGACAATAAGAGGATAAAGGAGCAAGCAGCCAGGTAGTTAGTCTCCACGAAATGAAACTCTCTATTGAGGAAACAGTTTCGGTTTTAATGAAATATAACCATCATCAGTCCATTTTTCGAGCTGAAAGCATTGTTGAGTTAGAAAAATCAAAATAACAAAAAGATTATTTGAATTGAGTAGTGAGGATATCCAGGCAGCCAAAAAACAACAAAGAAAATTATATTTGTCTTTATTTCATATCTTTGTCTACGTTTCGGCCGATATTCCGGCCTTCATCAGGACAAATGCGTTTTGCCTAGAGGCTCTTGGCAACTCCTGACAAAGTGTTTGAGTGAACATTCGTCGGATGTCATGACTTCTGGTTCAATAGTGAGAATCAAACGTAGACAAAGATATGAAATAAAGATAAATATAATTTTCTTTATTGTTTTTTGGCTGCCTGGATATCCTCACTACTCAATATATATTCAGCCACTCCTCCTGAAATTAATCATTATTTGAATATTTACAAACAATATATAACTGATACATACAGTGTGAGCTATATATTGTTTGTAAATATTCAAATAATCCTTTTGTTATTTTGATTTTTCTAACTCAACAATGCCCACGGGGCGTGGTGTAGAGGTTAGCGTGCTAACCTCATATACCAAACGTCGCGGGTTCGGACCCCAGGCAGTCCGATGATTTTATTTAAGCCATCTGGATACCAGATGGCTTAAATAAAATGCCTGGACCCTAATATATATAAATTCATAAATAACGGTTATCGTAAATGTCTTATATGGCCTGAGCTGCCGAAAAGACAGTGTGAATGTGTGTGTGTGAGTGTGAGTGTGAATGAGAAAAAAGTGTAACTCAACAATGCTTTCAGCTCAAAAAATGGACTGATGATGGTTATATTTCATTAAAACCGAAACTGTTTCCTCAATAGAGAGTTTCATTTCGTGGAGACTAACTACCTGGCTGCTTGCTCCTTTATCCTCTTAATGGATAAATAAATTATTATTAACGATACAGTGACATAGGCACATTTATTTATACCAGCTGGTAGCCAAATGATTTAAATAAATATTCATTGGACTGCCTGGGGTTCGAACCCACTCCTCTAGGTTTTTGAGTTTATCAGGCAAAAATTTCTTTCCTATGAAGTACAAGAGTAAAGTGTGCTTCAAACAATTTTGAGGACAAAATAAGACTATACAGTTTAAAGAGCACAGCTAACAAATAATTGATCAAAATCTCGACATCGAATTTTTGACATGAATCCAATACTTTCTCTATCTATATATTCATATATAGGTAAGAGAAAGTAAAAATGATACACAAATGAAATATCCTAAACAATGAGGCCTCCTCTAAAATTGTTTATAATGAAATTAATAAAGAACGATTTCAGTAAAATGGACCTGTGAACATATGAATTGGATGGCTGACCTATTCAATTAGTTAGTTCATTTGAGAAAAGGAATTGTTAATTTGCTCATGTCAGGTCTATTGAGTGGACTATTTGGCATGCGGATGCATGTCTATGCCGCTACTAAATAGGCCTCTTTGTGTATATTTGAACCTTTATTCGAATGCATTTGATCGGAAGAACAAAGCTAATCGAGGCACAGGTATATTTTCAAAGGCCTCTCTGTGTCTACGACACGGCAGGCCGACCGGCCGCCTAATACAAGTTGACATTTTTCTTTTATTCTTTGCATAATCTGATACGACACTTTGAGATTTGTTCTTTTGAAGTTGAAAACTTTATAATTCGGGAAATTTTTTAATTTTCCTTTTTTTTTTTTAAAGTGTAAGTAAAAATTGGATTCTAGATTTATTTTTATCTAATATAATATTTATTTAAAGTCTTTTTCGGCATTTGTGGCAATTTAGACTACGTCCACATTTTGGAATATGGTGATTTTTCCTGCACTCCCCACAACTGTAAGAAGAGAGAAGAGGTGACGTCATGGAATAAGGGAAGTGGATACAAGAGGGATTGTTGAGACTTTTGTTTTTATGAGTTGTTTGTTGATTGTATGTAACGAAGGTGTATTTTGTTGGGTTGCGAGTAATAAAGAGTATTTTTTTTGTAATTTGTGAAGTTTTTTTGAGGAAGTTAACCGAAATAGTTAACACAACTTTTTTTAAACATTTTTTGAGAGTATGTTTGTTTATAGGTAGGCCCATTTGCTCTGGGGTTCAAACCCGGGATCTCCAATCTATCTAGGTCATCGGTATGCTTTCCTTTGCACAAGTTTTTTTAGTTGTAAAAAATATTTGAACGCATAAATTTGAAAATTTAGTATACTTATGCATAATAGTTATCTTTTACAAGGTCATTTTGTAAATTTAGTATTCCAAAACACACTAAAATTCCTATTTTTTAGTAAAACAAAATAATTAAAAAATGAATAGGGCTTTCTCATTAATTTTGAATTTATTGCAAAGAAATCCGTTTGGAGCCTCATTAAATGATTATTGATTTTTGGGATCAGCGGTGGTCTTTAGGTGTCTCGAATAAAAAGGATTAGAGGAGTATGCAAATATAAATTACACATGCATTCGCTAATTGGATTATTTTGATTTATAGAAAGACTAATCTGAATTAATTATAATTTTAAATTGAATCCATTTCTTACCAAAGTCTTTTTTATACGTGCTGGTGTCTTTTATATTATTAGTAAATATGACTTCACACGTTTGTAATTTGTGTTTATAATTAATAATACAAAATTAAAAAATATTATAACTATAATTTCAAAAAAGGTGGGTGTATGTGGGGGGGGGGGGGAGTTAAAATCAATAAATCAATTGAGTTTCGAACGTTAATTGGATTAGAATCAAGTGGCGTTTGATAGATTGTCATTAGAAGCAAATGTCGATACAAATCAGAAGAGACACACACGTCCGGGACAAAATTCAATTGATACACACGCCCATGCACTCTAATAAGCGAAAATTTTATTAATAACAGAAACACCGGCTCTCTTGTGTATAAATTAATAAATAGCACTCACTCCTTTTTTATTGAAATAAATGAGGAAATTCATAACCATCATTTTTTAATTTTAATTATAAAGTTATAATTACTCGAATTAAAACTCTTCGGGTTAGGTCAATATATTCCACTTTAGATTTATAATGAAAGAAACAATTTCTTCAAATTTATAAAACTCTCCTGTCTTTTTAAATAAGTTTTTTTTTTTAAACGCTACGGGACCTAAATATATGTCGACACAAAAAATCTGGTGTGACAAGCACAGTAGGGCTATACAACTTTCGATTTTGAAATCGAAAGTTGTGTGCTGTGCGCCAGTCACATCAGATTTTAATTTATTTAAATATCTATTAGGTATAGAAGGCCAGCACGCTAGCAACTACACACCAAACTTTTTATCAACTAAAGATTTTTCAGAGAGTGCATTTTGTAAAGAGAATTAAAAAACTGTTATTATAATTGGACCCTGTTATGCAAATGTGTGTCAAAGACCAGACATCGAGTTTTGAGAAAATCAACATTAAAGTTTTTCTGATTTAAATTGTTTTGATTAGATTATAGGGCCTATATCATTTTTTTTTTGTCAATTGTGTAAGTAAATTATGTAATTATGGCAGAAACACCGGCTCTCTTGTGTATAAATTAATAAATAGCACTCACTCCTTTTTTTATTGAAATAAATGAGGAAATTCATAACCATCATTTTTTAATTTTAATTATAAAGTTATAATTACTCGAATTAAAACTCTTCGGGTTAGGTCAATATATTCCACTTAGATTTATAATGAAAGAAACAATTTCTTCAAATTTATAAAACTCTCCTGTCTTTTTAAATAAGTTTTTTTTTAAACGCTACGGGACCTAAATATATGTCGACACAAAAAATCTGGTGTGACAAGCACAGTAGAGCTATACAACTTTCGATTTTGAAATCGAAAGTTGTGTGCTGTGCGCCAGTCACATCAGATTTTAATTTATTTAAATATCTATTAGGTATAGAAGGCCAGCACGCTAGCAACTACACACCAAACTTTTTATCAACTAAAGATTTTTCAGAGAGAGCATTTTGTAAAGAGAATTAAAAAACTGTTATTATAATTGGACCCTGTTATGCAAATGTGTGTCAAAGACCAGACATCGAGTTTTGAGAAAATCAACATTAAAGTTTTTCTGATTTAAATTGTTTTGATTAGATTATAGGGCCTATATCATTTTTTTTTGTCAATTGTGTAAGTAAATTATGTAATTATGGCAGATATTCATAAATTATCTCTAAAATTTAGACTAATTTAGAGAAAAACAATAAAATATAAAAAACTATTTTTGCAAAATTTTTTAAGTCCAATATATATTTGTAAAAATGCTTCAAAGTCTCTTGATTGCAAATTAATCTATGCACTATTTCTATTAATAAAATAATTTTAGGTTATAATTCGAAAAAATTAAAACGGAGATATTATTAAAGTTCTTTTATGGTTAAATTACATTAATAAATTTTAAATAGTATTAATATTTTGAAATAAATACAAAGCATTAACAAAATTTTCTCATCAATTAATTTCTGAATGGAAGTGAACATGGAAACAGTAAATTAAAGTTATAATGAAATTGACTTAATATTATTTATTTTGTTGTCTTTTCGAAATCGCACTGATCCTCATCGTCATTATCAGGAATTAATATGGGTTAAATAAGTTTTTATTGGTTGTTAAACATCATAAAAAACAACGTGTTAGGAACATAAATCATTTTTGCAAAATGAAAATCCTGCATTGAAATATTGTAAAAATAATTGTAAGCTTTCACATTAAATATAAATTTTTTTAGGACATAGGCCTATTTCATAAAAAATACTATTAATTAAAGCATTTGAAACAATATTCCGTGCTTAATTAACTCAATTTTGAATTTTTTTGGCCTTTGACACACATTTGCATAACAGGGTCCAATTAATAGTCAACTTTGTAAAATAATTTTTATGTATTGCCTTATTACACTTTGACAAGAAAATTAAATAAATATTTTGTTTGGGCGCCGTCACAAAATCATAGATTAAAAGAAAGAATTTTTAAAAAGATTTCAACAAGTGGAATCCAAATGAGAAAAAAAAAACTTCATTTCAGCTCGTTATTATTTCCTAGTGAAAAGCAAACGAACATTAAAAAAAACGCCTTTTATTTATTCAAAATAAGTACGGAATGAATATAATACGTAATATTTAAAACCTATTTTTTTTTATCTTCTTGCTAATTAGAAATTTCTTTTAATTTTTTGTAATGTTGGGTATAGCATACATATCTTGAGCGCAATGATTAAAGTTAACATGTTTGTTGCTTTTTTCTTCTTTTTTATAAAATATTTGTTTCTAAATTTGTAAAGAGAACATTTTCTTTTTATTTTTTCCTAGAGGGCTCTAGGGCTTAAAAATATTTCTCATTATAAAACATAGAATATTAGTTTAGTAAATTCCATTTTGGGATAATATAAAAAATATTTTATTTTTCATCTTTGGCCGCCCACGCAGCAACATTTGTTAAATAACAAATTTAAAAATAAAGGCGTTTTTGATAAAAAAAAAATAATACGGTTCTTCTTCTGCCTTTTGTTCGTATAATGGTAGTAGAATATTTCTAGAAAATCCAGAAATTAAAAAGACAAGGTTATATGCTTCAATATTGACAAATAATTATGAAATGAAAAAGAAATATGAACAGATTTATGCTGAGGAACTTTGACAGATGAAACAATTTAATCTATCCCTATTCGTTCTATTAATTATGCATTATTTAAGGTAATTTTAAGCAATAAAAGATTCTAAATAATAAATTTCTAGTTTTATTGTAATTTGAAATTAATTTAGCACCTTGTGGACGAAAACAATGGGAATGCTTAAAGTTTTAGGAAAATCTTGAAAATTCTCAAAGTTCAAAGACGATGGAAAAAATATGACCTCCATGGTTAAGGACCACCCTAATATGCATATTAAGATAAGAGAAAGTAAAAAGAAATTGAAATTTTTTTAAATATCCACTGAGGAGCGTATTTTAAATTATAAAATTTTAATATGAGAACCATTGCAAAATAAATTATTTTAATGTGGAAAGCAACCGCTGGTGTATTTTTTTCTCCGAAAATCTTATATATTAATTAATTTGAATACAAATCAATTGAAATAAATAGGAATATGGTCAATAATACCATAAATAAATTTAAAAAAAGAAAAAACTCAATGGCCTCAGCCCAAAATGCAAAATTTAAAAAAAGCATATTATATTAAAAAATTTGAAAGAAGTCGGTAAAAAGTCACTTTTTTCAAAAAAAGTCTCTGACAGGCAAAAAAGCGC
Source organism: Euborellia annulipes (assembly GCA_023213315.1). Classification (NCBI taxonomy): domain Eukaryota; kingdom Metazoa; phylum Arthropoda; class Insecta; order Dermaptera; family Anisolabididae; genus Euborellia; species Euborellia annulipes. Next base: position 50,881 of record JAKCPI010011442.1, read on the forward strand.
AAAAAAAGTGGCAAAAGTCGTTTTTGAAAATTTAAAAAAACGTTTCTGGAAAAGTCTAAAAATTGACAAAAGTCGAAAGACTTTTTTTGAGCTCTTTAATTATAAGTAATAATATTTTTTTTTTTTCATTAGACGTCCGCGGCCCAGTTTTAATCAGCCAGCGGCTCAAGGGTTGGGAACCGCTGATCTGGACGATAAACGAAAAATCTAAACTTGGACATTTTTATTTTAAATTTTCACTTGACTTTTTTGTAATAAAAATATTTTTAAACTTCTTTTTTATTTTATATTATTTATATTAATATTAAAATAATCCTTGTTAAAATATTATTTATCAAAATATTATTTTTATATATAAAACAGTTTAATTCGATTAGTCCGAGTCCTATACGGTTGAAAACGTTTCTATAGAAAAAAAACAAACTAATCTCTGTTTTGAATATTCATCTACTTTGATACATTATTAAAAAAAAATCTAGAATATTCATTCCCCCCCCCCCCGCCGGTTTGAAAAGCACTTTAAAATATTGGCGTAGTGACATCAACGAGGAAGCTGATGCTTTTTTTTATTCAAAAAAAAAAAAAAATAATAATAAAAAAATAAATGATTGACAGTTATCACCACTAGCTAAACGATTTCATCTTTTTCCTATATGACTATTTTATTTTAACTATCAAAATTGCTGAAAATTTTTCTTATCAAATACGAAAAAAAAAAAAAATAAAATACCTTAACAGAAAAGGGCAATCAATGACGAAGAAAAGCTTTTTTTTCTCTTTTTTTTAAGAAGTTTTCTAACTATTTTCTATCGAAATAAACTTTTATTCACTTGTTGGTCTTTTTTATAACGGATTTTTAATCAAGAAATTGATAGGGCGTTAATAAATACAGGTTGTCACCAAAGTCAATTTACAAAACATATATGCTATATGGACCCTGTTATGCAATGGTGTGTCAAAGACCAAACATCGAGTTTTGAGAAAATCAACAATAAAGTTTTTTGTTTACATTGGATTATATATAATATATATATTTTCTTGTCAATTGTGCAAGTAACATTAAATATAAATTTTTTTAGGACATATTTCATAAAAAAATACTATTAATTATAGCATTTGAAACAATATTCCATGTTTAACTCAATTTTTAATTTTTTTTGGTCTTTGACACACCATTGCATAACAGGGTCCATATATCATGCACATGTATAATTTTGGTTGCCTATCTTCCAGGTAACAAAAGTAGAGTAGTAAAAGACAATTTGGAATGATAAAATATTTTAATTTACTAAAAAAAAAAAAAATGATCCTGAAATCGATGACAAGGAGCAAATTAGTTGGACAAATTGGGAAATTATGTAAATCAATGAAGTCAGTGGCTGTTTTTCTATAGAGCAGTGGCAGCCAAAAATAAAAGCCTCCGATTTAATACGATTCAACGAGACGTTTCGGGTGAATTTTATTTAACCATCTTCAGTCCTTCAAAATTGTTAGTTCCGGAGTTGGTCAATAGGGCAATACATGCAAAATTATGTATCATATGTCATGGCGATTTGGGTCATCGTATTTATTAAGTGAGAATTCTCAAAATCGCCAGGACATATGATACATAAATTTACATGTATTGCCCTATTGACCAACTCCGGGACTTGAAACAATTTTGAAGGACTGAAGATGGGTAAATAAAATTCACCTGAAACGTCTCGTGAATTGTATTAAATCGGAGGCTTTTATTTTTCGCTGCACATGCCCTTCTCCTGTCGAAATTATGTAAATTAATAAATATTAAATATATGGATTGTTACGGATATGTACAATATTTATTGTTTGTTACTTTCTCTTACCTATATATGTTAATACAGTATATAGAGAGAAAGTATAGGATTCATGTCATCGGCCAAAAAGTACTAGTACTTTTACTTATTTAGTTTTTCAGGTTTTTTTTTCGATTTTCTCAAAATTAGCTCCGACTCTGATTAAAATTCATAAATCATTTTTTAGATGCTCTTTAAATCTGGTATCCAAACGGGTTAAATAAAATCCTCGGATTGCCTGGGCTCCGAACCCACGACCCTGGATATAGAAGGAAACTAAATATAGGTCGACACAAATAAATCTGGTGGGATAAGCACAGAACAAAAAGAGCAAGTCGTGTGCTGTGCGACCGGTCACACCAGATTTTTTTTACATATTGTATTCAACTTTTTAACAGCAAGAGAATGAACAAAATATTGTGGGTAGGAGGAGGAGGGGGGGGGGGGCGTTTAATTTAATATTAAATACAAAGTATGCGCGTGCTTGTTATTATTATTGTAAATATTTAAAATAACGTAGTTAATTAAAATTATTTTCGGAGTTAAAAATTTTTAATGAAAAAATAAATAATTGATATTTTGTATAGCTAAGCATATTTTATTTTTTTATTTTTAATGAAAAAAATTAAATATGAAAAAAGTCAAGTGAATAAAAATGTCTATTAAGATAATGAAAATACAAAAAAAAAAAAGTAAAAATTATTTTTAAATAAAATTAAATTTTAAAGAGTTTAATTTCTCTGGTATTTATTTTGTGAAAATTGAAAGAGGAATGCATAGCGAGAGAGAGAGAGAAAATCTTTATTTTCTAATTGCCTGGGAAAATTAATTTAAAATCATGGCCAAAGTCATTTTATTAATAAAATAAAATAACAAATAGTAAAGAAAAAATGTAAATTTATTTAATGCTTCTGGCAAAATTTTAATTGCCGTTTTGTGGTAAATAAAATTAAATAGAGAATACTTTGCGCTAGTTTGTTCAACTAATCCAAAGACGGGCTAGTCTAAACGGCGTTAATATTACTTTCGCTTATCTCTATATATGTTAATATATAGAGAGAGAAAGTATTGGATTCATGGCAAAGATATCGAGATTTTGATGGATATACACGTTTTGAGGACCCCTGAATCCAAAAAAGTGGTTTTCGTGACATGGTCTGTCTGTTTGTGGGTGGGTGCCTGTCTGTGTGTGTGTGTGTGTGTGTTCAATTTAAAGCAGCGGTCGGGGAACCGGGGTAAATTACCCCAAATGGGGTAAAAATGAAACTTTTGTGAGTAAAAAGTAAACATTTTTAATTTGCTATTTTTCCTTTTTAGTATTGGGACAATATTAAGTCCCACCCATGCGTTTTCTACTTGTGGTTATTTCATTGTTTTTAAAAAAATATTACATATTTTTTAATGGAAACTTTTATGATTCAAACCTAAAAAATTTCCAATAAAGATTATCATTTTCTTTTATAAAAACAATGAAATAATCACAAGTAAAAAACGCATGGGTGGGACTTAATATTGTCCCTCACTGTACTTAACTGATGTTTTTTTCGATTTTCTCAAACGATTTTGATTAAAATTCAAAAATAAATTATTTTTTTAGATGCTCTATAAAATGTATATTCTCATTTTGCCATTGAAATCTTCTGAAGACAAGTTTACTCTTGTACTTCATAGGAAAGACCAACTAGCGGACTTTAGTCTCAATACTATTGCAATAGATGGTATATAAATATATGAATAAATAATCTTTTAGAGGGCTTTGCAATGTAACGTGTCTACCATAAAATGAAGCCATAATAAAATTAAAAATTTTAATGATTTGGATTTTTAGTTTCCTAAAGGTCCAATCCCTCAAAATTAAAAAAAAAGTAACCATATATTAAGAATTATTTATATAATCTTGTCCTATTTCAAAGAAAACTAAAGTATATTTATTGATGAATTCAGGAGATGAAAGAAGCAGTATCAAACCGTAATACAGGAAGTTTTTTCTTTTTGCAAGTTGTTAGGCAAAGGTAATAAAGAAAGACTTTATTTTTATAGGAAAATTTTAATGGATTAGACGACCAGAGTGCGCATTATCCTGGTTTCGGCCACAAGGACCATCGTCAGGCCTGTAAAATACATCAAATATATTTATATATTATATATATATATTTATTGATTCAATTAGGCATCGGGAGTCGAATCACGGAACTGTCCATTTGCCTCGCTTGTTGAGTATAAATTGACAGATTCGTGATTCGACTCCCTGCGGTACCTATTTCTTTCGATTATTTGAGTTGATAAAATATTTTATATTGAACTCTCAAATTACCGTCTCCAATAAACTAAAAAGTCAGACACCTTCTTTAATGGCCAAATCAGTAATTATAGGCCTACTGATGGAAACATTTGTTTAATTCGATTTATTTCCAAAATTCTTAAAACATTTAGTTAGTGAGGAAATTTTTGAGGTTTGATTTATAAAATGTGCTTAAAACAATTTTTCGAGCAAAATGAGAATAAGGATTTTAAAGATTATTAAAAAAAATAATTGATTTATGAATTTTAATCAAAATCTTTAGAGCAAATTTTGAGAAAATCGAAAAAAAAAAAAAAAAAATAAAAAAGTACAT